>JABFPB010004546.1:0-14740 GCA_022817645.1 Ceratoteleas bidentatus
ATTTTTGTATACTTTGATAATTCTTTAAATTTTGAAAATTTTTTTGAAACATAAAATTTTTTCCGAAATATGACAATTTTTAAGAAATTAAAATTTTTTAAGAAATTTGAAAATGTTTGAGAAATTTAAAAATTTGTGAAAAATTGAAAAATTTTTGAGAAATTTGAAATTTTGTGAAAAATTGAAACATATCATAGTGATTTGAAAATTTTTGAGAAATTGGACAATTTTTTAGAAGTTTGAAAATTTTGGATTCTTCCGTCGGATCCCCTACTTAGTGTTCAGACGCCATAATTGCATGTCCGATTCCTACATGACACTCCTACGTAGGAATCCTACGTACTTTTTTCAGCAGGGGGGTTTCGAACCCAGTTTCGAAACCGGTTCCGAATCCAGGTTTCGAACCCGATTCCGAACCCGGGTGGCCCAAAGTCCGATATTCAACCCGAGCTCGCGGGCAAACCCCGAGCTCACCCGAGCCCGCCCAGGCGTAGGCCTTTGGACCCCTAAATCACAATAATTCTTAGAAGTTCTTATAATTTCACAATATTTCATAAGAATGATTGAAGAATATTCTTAAATAATTGTCAAATTACATAACTGATTGCGAGTTTTTATACAGATACATTAACAAAATGTTTTCTATAATTTCACAGTAAATCTTAAAGGTTCACAGATGGTTTGAAGATTTTACAACAATTCTTAACAGTTCATAGAAAGAGGGGCTATTTCACAATAATTATACAAATTATAATTCACAGAAGATCACTGCGTTTTATTTTTGAAAATTCATAAAAGACTGTGTATTTTCGCAGGTATTCGTGAATTTTCTCAAATTGGTTGCGATTTTTCGGTTGCATTCCTGGCCATTCGCAGAACTTTTTTCTTTTGAGAATTGCTAAGGGCTTTTAACCAGGGTACACTTTCTAAGCAGAAAAAAGTGTTTATCTGTTAACGAGAAAAACTGCCAAATTTTATTGCAGAATTCTCATGTTTTCTATATCTAAAAATAAACTGTTATTTAACAATATTCGGATACTCAACTAAGAACATGTTGACATAATTTATAAAGTCTAAATAAATTATTTGCCCTGGCAAAAGTTCCAAGAAAAGAACAAACTTCAAAATTAATGTTTAAGGAAACAATACTTAGACACCGTCTTAATTTTCTTAACGACTTAGTTTCTCAAATCCTCTGATTTGACAATTTTCCATACATTCAGCAAATAGTCAACCTTCAAAAACGACTTTAAAATTATGTCAACTAACAGGGGATGTATCCGTAACTGATCACTTTGCAAACGTTCGGTAACCCAAGATCAACCCTCGCTTATTCTGCGGCGCTTAATCACGAAATCAGAGGTAACCCCGTAAAACTAGAACTGCAATTTATTAATTAACCAGCAGGTTCCAGGCCCAGAAAAAGCTGTTCGCCGTAAGCGCGCGGCAACCGAAACTGTGTGCAAATGAAACATGTAAGGCCAATTATGGATCGCTAAATCGGTCATGAGCCGTCGCGATAAATCGAATTGACCCGAGCCGCGCATTATGTCAACGTCGTGCTCTCGACAGTGAAGCGTAAACTCAGTCGAACCGGCGCACTAAATCATTCCCTTTGTGTTCCGGGCGAAGCAAGGCCAACACGGTCTGAGCAAATAAAGGC
Source organism: Ceratoteleas bidentatus (assembly GCA_022817645.1). Classification (NCBI taxonomy): domain Eukaryota; kingdom Metazoa; phylum Arthropoda; class Insecta; order Hymenoptera; family Scelionidae; genus Ceratoteleas; species Ceratoteleas bidentatus. Next base: position 1,664 of record JABFPB010004546.1, read on the forward strand.
ATTTGTATGCACTTTGCCGGCAGAAATGCGTAATGCTTTGAGGCACAAAATCCTTCCGCGCTCTATACGCCGTGCCTTAATTTTTACGGCGGCTTTTTCACCGCCAATCGGCGCAATCGCGCGCAATGCTTTATGCACGATCGACGCGCGATTCACGATTCGCTTTCTTCCGTTTTTTGTCAAGTCGACGGACGACTGACGCTCGGTTCGTTTTCCAGTCGCAGTTCGTTTGCCCTGAATCGATCAAATTGTCTTGAATGATTTATTTTTGGCTGGTTTGACTGGACTTAATTGGGATTGGTTTGACTAGGGGTTTTCGAAAAAAAATTGACGTACTGAAGGGTAAAGGAGAGACGAGTTGGAATTAGTTGCAGATTTGAAAGAAGTGTTAGAAGTGATGTTAGAAGTTTGACTTTTGCGATTTTTGATCTGATACTTAGAATTTATCATGAAATTATTATGAATATTTTTCATTAATTGTAGCATGATGTATAGCAAATAAAGTAACTCAAAATTAATTTTGTTTGAAAATCGAAATTATGAAGAGAAATTTAAAAAATGAAACTTTTATATAGCAACTTATTGTCATCTTCAAACGTTAAAACATTAAAACTTATTTCCGCCGTTAACTTTTCTCCACCTAATATTCGCAAAGAACAGCGACGATTTCTCTCGAATTGGTGATTAAAGGGCGCGGACGTAACGACTCTCTGTCCGTCGTGGACGGCTACACTTGGGCTGCGCATCAATTTTCTTTGACAACTTGGCGTTGCAGTCGCGCGAAGACAATGCCCGAAGATTCAATAAAACCGCAACAATGCGCGGGAGAAAGCGGGGTTTGGCGCGACGGCCCGAGTGTAAACGGGAGGGTAATTTGAATGAAGAGACAGGAGACAATGCGCGCACGGCTCTGGGCCGTCGCGAATACCCGACGAAAACAACCGCGGAATCAAATTAGTACGCCGCCGCTGCGGGGGGAGAGCCGTGTAATTATATTTACAAGTGGCGCTTCTCGGCAAAACAAAGCCCGCCAAGATTGCTCAATTCATTTAAAAGACTTATTGTCCCGATTGAGCCGAACAATTCGCGGAAACCGATTTGCGAACGCGAGCCAGTGAGGGCCCTCTTCTGTCTCGGCGCAGACTCTGTTAATGGTCCGGAATAATCTCCGAAACTATTTTTTTTATTTGCAAAAATAAGGTAACTAATGAAACTAACGGAACTAACGACAGTAACAAAACTGACAAAACTGACAAAACTGACAAAACTAACGAAACTAACAAAACTAACAAAACTAACGAATCTGAAAAAACCTAATGACAAATTTTTTGTTCCATTTCACTTTAAGTTTCATTTCTGTTAAAATTAAGGATTTTTTAAACAGAATTATCTAAATTGCAGGAGACTGATATTCTTCTTTCAAAACCTCAAAGATAGTTTTAGTTAGGTGGACAAACATCAACTTTAGTTAATACATACAACTATTTCGACTGAAATTTTTTTTCAAACATGAGTTTCAAATGAATTGTAAATGAAGTAATTTACAGAATTCATTATATTCACATCGGTTCTCCGGCAGATTGATATAAATTTGGCAACTTTCCCGTTGAGCTCGGTAAAACGTGAAATCGGATTGACGTCCGGCAAAGTAAATGCCGAATTTTTGTTGTTGCCAAAAAGTTGGTCGTTTGATAAAATTGACGACATATCTTGACTTTTCGGGCAGAGTTATTTTCCTTACTCCGGCGAGCTGTCCGGCAAACAAAGGTCAAAGCGAAATGAAAAGATTGTTCGCATACCTTACCTGCTTTCAATATGTGCTCATCCAGGTACGTGACATGTCGCGATCGCGTGATGCTTTCGTTTGAGAAAGCGGCTACTTTTTCGACGCTGCTGCGCGTACAAAGAGGGAGGAGGCATGTTTTCCGTCTGAATGTGCAATATGTCGACGAAATCGGGAGCTGGTTGAAATTAACTTTCTTCATACGATTCTATTATAATCGGAACTACTGTGATGTAAATTCTGTCGCTTGATTCATCAAAAAAAAAGAAATAAATAAATAAAAACTAATATTCACAATATGTTTTACATATATTAATCGATTAATTATTTTTTCCTCAAAGTTTATAATTTATAAAAATTTACTCTGTTGTTTCTTGTTCTCGAAATAAGTGGAATAATAATATAGATATTCACATTTATAAATCGACAGATGCACAAAAATGTATTAAATGAATTGAAAAAATGATTTAATGAATTATGATTTTCCTCATAGAAATTATATTAAATTCAAGTCATCCTCACACTTTTCCGCTCAAAAACGCCTCAAAAGAACTTCAGACCCAGACTTTCATTAACTCTCTATCAACCTCCCCCATTTTTTGCAAAACCGTTTTATTTTTTCAAACCACACCGGTCCGCGCCTTTCCTCCACCGCGAATCAATATTTGCATTCGAACGAAACCCTTCCCGAAAAACTCGCGCAAGAAGATTACGGGGTCGTGCGGACAATGAAAGAATCGGCGAAGAAAGGCCTCGCGTCGCGGCGCAATATCGCGACGTTTTAATAAAGTCGGCCGGGTAATCAAGGCGCGGCGTTAAAAAGCTTTGTTGTTTTAACGGGCGTTTTACGCGCGCTTTAAATCACACTTCGCAGCCCCCGGCGCGCACTCGAGGGAGAAGAAACGGCGCGCGGCGATATAATATAGAAATATTTTTGACGGCCGAGTCCGAGTGGAAACGGCAAAAAACGCGGAAACTTGCGTGTCCCGGTGTTTTATTTGCCCGGTGCCGGGGACACGCATCAGCCGCGCGGATATTATTCCGGTCGGAATGAATTTCGCGAAAACAATTTTTACTTTTTTAATTAATCGCTCGCTCTCCCTGTCACGCTTGTTGCCTGCGCGACCTCGCGCGTCCATTTCCCGTTCTTGCGCGCCGCGCATTTACATTTTATCTTTCCAGTCGAAAGAAAAACCGGGCGGTCCTCGCGGACGCGACTTGCGATTTTAATTAACGATAAATAGTAATTAAACATCAACACGGCGGCGAGTTCGACGGGGGGAGTGGACCATCCCCCGTTGACCCCTGACCTGTGAAAACTTTTCACAATTTTCAGACACTTTTAAGCTAGTTTCAACGAAACGAGAGTTGAATAAACGGAGGATATTTTAATGAACGTTGTAGGAAGGTTTATGAAACGTTTAGAAAAGGTTATGAAACGTTTAGAAAGTTTTATGAACGTACATTCAACGAAGAAATGTGTGGTTTTGGGCGATTCTATAGAAGATTGTTTTAATATGCTTCAAACGATGGGTAAACGATTTGTCATCTTTGAAATGATTTATTAAGTCGATAAACAATTATATAAATGGAAAATTTTTATAAAACGTTGACAAGTGTTCGAAATATACTTAAACTTGGATTTGAACTTAAGTCTCCAAAGTGTCAGAGTCTTGTCTCTGACTTACAACACTAATGTGTAGTTGAATATTTTCGAGTTGAATTAAGTCGATTATTTTAAAAGTTGTTTTGGTCTTGAAAAGTTTAGCTATTACCGTTTAACTGAAACACATTCCGATTGATAAAAGCACTGTTCGGAGAGTTAAGTGCTTATTTTTGAAACACTTATTCAACGTCATTTTTTACTGTGCAGAGTCGGTGAAGCAGACGGGCGAGCCGTCTTGACGGGGCGAGGCGAGCCTAATGGCGACCATAAATTACGGTTACCACGGCCTAATTGCCGGCGATTGGCGCGGAAAAATTACCAATTCACATCGATTTCGCGTTCGACGGCCGGCGCGACTCGCCTTTTTGCGGGTCGTAAATAATAGTTCGCGCTCCGACGCGGCAAGTCTGGCGGTGGTTTTTCCGGCTAATGGAAAGTTCTAATGGCTTGTGGATAGTTGCGATTAAGAGTGGTTGCGGAGAATAGGGTTTTCTGTTGCACACTGAAAAAAAATTCTAACTGTTTCCAAGTATATTATATTCTTGGATGAGATATTCTTGAAGGAAGTATATTTTAGTTTCAGACAAGTATATTTTACTTCAAACTAGCATATGTCTACTTCAATCAAGCATATTTCACTTAAACGAAGTTAAATATATTCTCAATATTTTTGAGAATATTATATATTTAATTCAAGTGAAATATACTTGAAACAAGGCTCCTTTTTTTAGTGTGTGGATTTAAAGAAAAGGAAATTTGAAATATTTTTAATTAGTGAGATTTGACAAAAGGCATAAAGTATATGAAAAGAAAACGTGTTATCACTATTAGGAGATTAATCAACGTAAAATTTCTTGTTACTGTAATCATTAAAATAATTTCATATTTTTACATAAAAACATAAATTTATATTTAATAAGCTAAACTTTATTTTTAAGAATTTTCCTCTTTCTACTAACTGAAAATAATTCAAGAAACTGACTATTACATGTAAAATATTTTTTTTTATTTCCATTTCTCAGTGCAGAAATATGAAAATCAAGTACTTTTCTCGAAAAATGACCTCTTCTAAAAATAAATTGTATATTTAATTTCATATTCGTGTGTATCTTCATTTCACTATATGTGATGAATATATGCAAAATGCATAAGAAATATATAGATTTTTGCTGAAATATACATCCATATTTTTTGTAAACATATTTTTTTCCTTTCATTGTTTCCCGCTCACCCCTCTTTCCCATCGCTAATCTCAATCCAAAACGCATTATTCCGCAACGTCAAAACGCGACCACTGCACCGGTGCCCGCAAATCCTTATCCCATCGACAATGGCCCTCGTATCGGCGTCAATGCAGCGCCGCTAATTTCGCTTCGGCATTTCAATTTCGCTATCGTCGTCGCCATAAAAACTTGCTTTGCGCTCGCGCGCGCGAGCATCGTCATAAATTTGTAATGCTCAGGCAAGTTCCAAGTCAATTCGTGCGGATCGAGATTGCTCCTTTCTCCATTCGCTTTTTGCACCGGTGCACATGCCGATGGATGATGGTAGCAGGCGGCGTTCACACCCTCGTCGGGACGCGGCGTTTCGCTCTCTTGAATACACAATGCGATTTATTCGAAACGTAGCGCGCGCCGCACAAAAGACCGTGTATGATCGGTAAATTATTGAACCAGGTTTGATTTGTCGGCCAATCACGTATGATCGTTTAATATTTCAAGGAAGCGCCGGGCCGCGTCTGCCGCATTACGCCGTCCCAATAAGACAGCGCGACGACTCGCGGGGGTTGAGCGAAATTAACCAGACGACCAGTCAACATTCAAATAATATTTGTATTTCGGCTTTAGGTGGTATGTACAATTCAAAGGGGATTAAAAAACGGATCAGTTTGCGTCGTGGTGTACACATTTTACATTATTACGATGATCGCGGCGAAAGGGTGAAAGGATTGGGTTGGAGGAGGTGGAGATTTGTCGGAAATTACGGAGTTCGAAGTGAATTTGGCTACATTTTGAAAGACAAAAGTTTGTAGACATTCGAAGGAAAAGGGAGGATGGTTTTATTTTTTGTTGGGTGTATATTTTTTGTTTTTTGTTTTTCTGTTTTTAAGTGTCCTCTAATAAGATCAGATATTGTTTTTTTTCTTTTCTTACAACAGATTTTTCTCGATTCAGGTTGGGACTTTTTTGACTTAAGATAGTTACAGTTCGAAAATTCAGTTATGTTGATAGATTTGTCACCTTATGAGTTTGGAGACTTTTGCAGGTGAATTCCAGATACATTTTCTGAAATTAGTATAAAAATCGGTTAACAAACTGCGGTTCGGTGGGGATTACAGTGGTTCGTTCTTGAGATTGGCAATATCTGGCTACATATTTGACCGCTAGAATGGAATGTAGGTCCACAATTACATACTCGTACTGCATTATAGTCGCATCGTAATTAGGATCGTTCTATGCACTACTTCTTAACTGTTTTTTCTTGTCTGTTTGCTTAGATTAGGAACATTTATCGTGTACACTCAGAGTATCTCATAGCGTCATGGAAGCATGATTATTGGTGTCCTGGATGAGAAGTGGAGAGATAGTAACTAGTAATGAACATTTCTGTTTGATCAGTGATTAAAATTCTTCTCATTCAATTAAGTAGATCAGTCCATTAGTTTTGTGTTTCTTACAATCAGTATTCAAAATCTAAACTAGAAACTAGAGATGTCTGGATTCTAAAAATCAAATCTTATTTTCAGATAAACACCTTCTAGTTTCTTCTTCGTGAACAGTTCCTGATTCAAAATCCCAACTTGCGTCTTTTACATCCAAATCAGGAAATTATTTTACCGGTATTCTCTGACTAGAACAATTCCGACCACTTCTCCGCCAGACTCAATTAACCTTGTTTTACGTATACCATTGATTCGTTCATCCGATTATTTATACAATCCGACGGGAAACTCGGCGCAAAGTCGTCTCGTTGCTATGTACAACCGCGCCCAGCTTGGCTCAGCGTCCACCGCTTGATGACTCAAAAAGACAAACGGTCCTCGGGCTTCGCAGAAGTGTTTAACTCTAACTTCGATGTCTGCGAAAAGAAGCGACGGCACGCGCTGCGCCGCGCGAAACGACACAATGAGGCGCGAGATAAACGCGCGCCCCACCGGGCAATGACAAATTCGCGCGCGCGAAAGGGAAATAAAAGATTTGCGATCGGCGATAGGGCGGCTCGCGAAACTTGGGGCATAACTCAGCTTCGTTATCTGACTCGCAAATAAGGCAGCGCAAAAGTTCGCGACATCAATCTGGCCTTTACGGAGATTCGAAGTTGAAACAATGTTTAAGTCAGCCTTAACGTATGAGCCCCCAGGGTGAGCGACTGGCGCGGGCCGATTCGATCTATCTACAAATTTGCCCGAAACTTGCGCTCGCAAACTACACGGCGGCCCAACTTTTCGGCCGTTCGGAGACAATTGACGGAAGTCTGTCATCCGCGATGCGAAAGCGATCGGCTCGCGGGTTCACGCGTGGCGGTTGATTGATTGGATTATGAGGGGTTTTTGTTTAATTAGTGGGCTGAGGTGAAAATTTCCTTTTTTACTGGGTTGTTGAGGAAAAGAAATTTAATGACATTAAAAAACTCTATTTTAACTCCATTCCTTTTCAAAATAAAATTCGAAAAAATTTCGTTTAGATAGGTTGAAATGAAAATAATTACTTTCGTTGAAGGTGATATTCAAGTTCTGCTGTCACAGAGTTAGTTTTGTTAATTAAAAAAGTATGAACAATCATTTCAACATAAATCTACCATAGCGAGATTCTGCACTTTTGGGAGATTATATCTGGATAACAAATCATGCATTTACAGAATTAATGATTTTTCGTGATTTTGCCTCTTTGAGAATAGAAAATCATTAATAATGAAAAATAATTAATTTTAGAAATGTGTGACTAAAAATTATGATTTGAGAGATGGCAAATTTCATAATGAATCAGTAGACGAAAAGAAATAATGCGGTTAACTTCGTTTTTGCTGAAATCAGCTCCGGGATGATTGACGATGAACAGAGAAAAGTTGATAGCAAAGTCAGACTTTGATAAAGATGTAGAATGGTACAAATTAGTTTTATCTGGCAAACCTTCTATTTAAATTAATTTCGATTATCCAAATTCAAATGGAAAAATGTGTAAGACAGTCTTACTAAAAATTCTTTGTTATTGCAGTAGCAAGATTTTCAAAGTAATGGGTCACATAAATTCATAAAAAATCTCCGCTTACTAAATTTCACCCACCTTTAAATGACTCATTTCAGCCGAAAACAGTGTAATTTCGAAAAATGTCACGGAGCATTCCATCATAATAAAAACGCTCTTTTACCCTTTAAACACAAGTAACAAAACTAATAAAACAAAGATTCTCATCACATGACAAATCCTATAACAAAAATAATCTATCAAAAGAATATAACAATCTGTACAATCCATCTTTTTCCACACACACCGCCCGGCTACAAACTTCAAATTCATCAGAACATCTCAGTCATCTTTAGCACTCATTGCACAACTCGTTTCTCCACACTATCCCACATATTTTCGTATCGCGATTGTTAATTGGAAGTTGTAAAATACGAATCAACTGTTTCGTGTTTCCTGCGACTAGATTGCTCAAGCACTCGTTAAAAATATCTTACATTCCGAAGCAACGACGCGTCTGCTCGATCCTCACTTATTCATGAATTTCCTACAGAGCACCAAGTTATCGTATTATTATTCCCGACTGTCTTAACGTGTCAATATCTGAACTCACAAACACACGCGGGAAAAATCCACTCATTCCTTTCCACGCGGCTCTCACTCTCGACGAAGATGAAGCTGATTTTAATTTCGCCTATCAAAAGTGACTACGAATTGGCACATTTTAATTTCCGTTCGTACCTCAGAATGTTCGGCCTGCGGCCTTGCCGCAGCAGCAAGAAAGAGAAGGACCTCGGGAATTGTATCGAAAAATGATAATAACGCGGCATTCCTTACCGAGCGAGGAAATTTTTCGAACGCTCAAATATCTTACGGATTTCCGATGGAATTGAAGTAACGGCTCTCCCGGCGTTTGGTTCTTATACAAAAAAATTCGCGCTACCCGCCAACGGAATTCCAGACATCCTGCTGGTTATATTACACCTAGAAGTCTTAAAATATCAATATATGATAACAAATGCTCGTATCACAAGTCACTGTCCGAACAGTCTGGGTCTCGCGACTCAACGTTTCAGTCGACCTTTCGGGTCACGAGACCCTGTAAACGAGGAATTGACTCCAAAAAAGCTGTAAAAACGGTCGAATTGAAAATCACGAGGATGTCCTTCGCTTAACGACGAAAAAATTGTCGATATTGCTCGAGAAAAATTTGCAGAAAAACCTCCAGAAAATGCTGTTTAGTAAGCTAGTCATGAAAAGCTCTCTGTTTTCAGTGGTTAAGTTTTTTTGGAGCGACATTTTTTTCGTCATCTCATAATTCGAATCGAAGGATCGAGTTACTGGAGTCATCCGAGATGTAAAGACATCTCGCCTTATATGCTGTCCGACGCGATCGATCGTCGGCCGTTTACTTAGGTTGTCATTTGACGTCGTAACTTGGTTGCGGGTTGATGCTGTTGAGATTGTTTATCGGATTCAGGGAGTTGTGGGCACTGGTGGTTGCTGGCGCCGGATAGCCATTGTGTCCTGGCATTGACTCACCGTTCGTTTGCCTCGGAGCTCCGCCTGGTACCTGTACAGATGAGGAAACTGGTCAAAAGAAGTTTTTTCTTGCTTAACAAGTTTCAGTAATTCAAAAAATTTACACATTTCAACGGACCTTAAAAGTAATTTTAGGTTCCTTAATTTTAATTCCTCAAAACTATGAGAACAGTGCTTGTATGAAATGACTATTTTGTCCAATTAAAAAAATTATGAAATTAAAAAAATGTTTTAATTGGTGGATTTTTAGTACCATTGCCATTTCAACATAAAACATTTTTTAATTGCATCTTAAAAATGAGTTTCGGACCAGTTCTAAAACTATCTCAAGCGATTTTCCAGCTGATGCCGAACTCCGCCGAATGCCTCTCCGAAATTTCTACCCGAGCAATTCAAGCCGAAGTACGGTGTTAATTCACTTTAATACGCATTTATTGAGGCATGACAAAAGAAAAGTTTCAAGCCAATTCGGCGCGCAAGTTTCCGCGAACGCGGCTCGCGAAATTTCGGTCGCGACGTTTAACTCAATTCAGGCCGAGTTTATGGGCATATCTGCGCTGCGTATGAATTACGTACACCGAGTCGCCTATTGTGCGAGATAGACGCGCGAGGAAAGATCTATGCAACAAGCTGACGAGAGGGAGACCCCGGGGGGAGGGGGGGGGAGGTTGAGGCAGACAAGAGGCGTTGAAAATTTGAGTAACTTGACAGAGCAACTCGTTCCCCTATCTGAGAAAGCTGCGCGAGAAAGGTGTTAAATTATACAGGCTTAAAATTCGCTCCGTCGCGCGTTTCAACCCTTTTGCGACGAAGCATTGATTTTCGGCGGATTAGTCGGCAAATAAAGAGGCTGTGTGCGCAAAAAATTGCGGGACCTGTTTCATTGGCCTCTTGATTGGGAAGGCTGACTTGTCGGCGGGATACTAACCACGAAGCGGTTTCGCTTGGGGAGATATTGAGACAGAGAAGAGGGACGTTCTGTAACCGCTTTTAAAATATTCTTTTAAGAAGTGAAGGGACGGAAGTAAAAGGGTGTCCTATTTAAAATGAAAATTCAGTTACGCGAAAAAATTTGCTTCGTTGAGAATAGGAAGAGGAATAGATGTCTTGGTACGATTTTAATAGGGTGTTTGAAAAGGTGTTTATATAAAAGCAATCCTTAATACCTGGATGTGTATATCATCTAATGAGATTTAGGAAAGTGTTATAGATACTACTGAAGTAGTCTTTATGGTTCAAATATTATTCTCACAGCGCTACAATTAGAGAAAATTAAATGCTTAATTATACAATTTTTCTTATCAACTGGTGTTTCCCTAACTTCGAGAAACAATTTTTTTAATACTCGATTGAAATAACAATATGTTGATAATCTCAGAAATTGTTCTGCAGTTTCCACTTTGGTAATTTTTTCAACTTTGCAGCAGTTTCCAGCTCAAAAGTAGTTAAATTAAGACATTATTTCAGATGTATTCACTGCAAATGAATATATATGAAACAATTATAATATCTTATTTTCAATTAAATATTATAAACTGAACAGTTTATAATATTTAGATTCATACAGGAATCTTTTTTAAATTAAATATTCTTATATCAACTTTATATTTTCCAAACTTTTCAGGCCTTTCCTTATCTTCTTTCGACCTCTGTTCCTCAATCAACAATCATTGTTTGTCACTACCATCTCTGCAAATCCCCCTGATCAACATTCATATTCACCACCCTCCCCGTTCCTCCCAATGTCAACGCACACTTGAAATTCATCCTTCATCCTCGGCCTGTACACCGTCCCGTGTCGTGGATTTCGAGTGTTAAATTGTGCAAGTCGAGGGTGGAGGATTTGAACTGCGCGACGGCGTGTGCAACGCGGCGGCACCGCGCGCGTGCCATTTGATTACAAAGTCGGCACTAAATCCCAGCCAGCAATTCCTCCTCTGGCAATTGCAGATAAAACTTGAATAGTCATAGTCTTAATTTAACTCGTGGCAGACCGACCGAACGACGACCGACTCTTTCGCGGAGGTTTCTTAATTACGCGCTCCGAGCCGAGCAACGGAGCACGACAATGTTGCCGACAAGCTCGCGGAAAGGGTTTTCCTAGGCTCCCCCCGAAGCCCTTTGTCATTTTTATCGTAATTATTCGCAGATTTATCGCTGGTGCTCGTTTTAACTCCAACTTCCTATTTAATTGTGCGATTTCGTTAGCGAGTTTTTCGACCAGGGGAACTCGCTTTTGAAGATAAACGAATTTTGTATACTTTCTATCAATGCCGGGGCGGACTTCGTTACAGGGCTATCTCGTTTGGTTGGGTAAAGAGTTCTTGAGGTGAAGTTTCTTTGCTGGTTAATTCATTGTTTGATCTGTTTGTGGATCTCTTTATCGTAAATTTGATAATTTGCTCAAGTTGGAAAGAAAAATCTTGAAGGATGGACTGCAGGTTGGTTGGTTTGATTGGGATGTTGGAAACATTCAGTTTTTTTTTTTTTTAGAAGATAAATAACCATATAGGGTCTAACATTTTTGTAAAACTGTTTTTGCATTTACTGCAATGAATTCGAAATGATTTCCATACATCCATTTACTTCTCTCAAATTGTCCAAACGCAATTAGCTCTAATCCAACAGAGCATTCTTCAAACAAAACGGTCATTCGAAAAAAAGTGCAAACAAATGACCAATTCCAGCGAGATGGTGCTCCTCTTTAGCTACGCAACCGCCATGATTTACATCGCAAAGCAAACAGCGCAATCAAACAAACGAGCCGATTTTTCCGGGCGTTCGGCTGCGAAAATTTCGCGTGAACGTCGAAATCTCCGGCATTAATCGGACGTAGTTTGTAACTGGCACGAAAGTGGGGGGATGGGAATCGCGTGTCATTTGTCCGTTGATCTCCCGCGGCTGGGAACGGCCCAGGTGTCGTTCCGCCGTGCTTTTCTTCTTGCGTAAAAATTAGCGCCCGCTGGTGGGGAAAGCTCGCGAACGCCAAGACACGAGGGGAGAATTAAGCGAGACGTCGTTATCCCCAGAAGTAGCGGAAGAAGAGCCCGGGGTGCAAGTGGGCGACGAAGAAGAGGCCGAAGAAAAAGAAGAAGGCCGTTGGATTAACTGCCGGATCGTCCTCCTTATTCGTGCTAACGAGGGTGGGAAGCCCTTGTTCTACACGGAACGAAATTTTCATCGTTATTCTTAATAGAATTGCTCGACTATTTCTATACCCGAACGGCTGGGTGACTTATGAATGACTTAATTTTAACGGCGCATTTTCTGCCGGTGCACACCGTTTTCCGATTGGCCGGCTCGAGCCTTTTATCGGGCTTTTTAAATCGAGCGTCAAGTGTCTGGAATCGAGTGTCGATGGTATGCTAATTTCGACGTGACGGGGTACCCGATCGGGAGTGGCTTTAGTGCCGGAGATAAAAGTTAATTTTTCGTGTCTTTCGCTGGTGAAGTTTCTTGGGGTGATCGTTTGATGGGATGTTCCTTAGTGGTGGTTAAAATTTTTATTACTGAAGTTGAAACACTGTCGAATGGAAACAATGTTGGATGATAGTGTAGATGAGTACATTTTCAGCAGAATTGGTTAGAATTATTTTTACTTACATTGGAAATGTCAGTTTGTAAAAATAGAAAGTTTTGATAAGTAGGTAAAAGTCCTCGATTTAGAAGCAGTCTGGTCCCCAGACTATTGCCAGAAAGAAGCCAGACAATAATGAGAATGTTTGTAAATTTGGACGATAACTTAGTCATCAATGAATTCTAAACTCAATCTACACGGGGAGAAATAAACTACGACTTCAGTACAGCCAAATCAAAGTGTTCCTGTATGTAATGCTGAATCACCATTGGTTGGAATACTGATTCAGTTTCATGTGTTCAGTCTTATGAACAGTGTTCATAAG
>JABFPB010004547.1:0-14735 GCA_022817645.1 Ceratoteleas bidentatus
TCATACAGAACATTTCACGTTAGACTGCTCGATGTTAATAACATTTATGTTTAATGTTCACGGGTTACTTTACGATGATTTACAAAAAAAATTATTTAACCAATTTTTTGTCATTTCCTGCGTAGGAACCTACATAGGAACCTACGTAGGAACCTACGTCGGATTTTGGCGTAGGAACCTACGTAGGAACCCACGTAGGATCCTACGTAGGTTCCTACGCAGGTTCCTACGCAGGTTCCTACGTAGGTTCCTACGTTGAATTTTTTCATAGGGTGGCGTATAATGTATCAATTGTTTTTCGCATCATAAGATTGGATTACAACAACCAAAAAATGGTCAGACAACCTCCTAAGGGTTTAACACAATAATGTTTTTCTCCATATATCGGAATTTAAATATAAAAATGTGTTGGTGTAATAAAGTGACAAAGTCTGAATCAGATCTGGAACTGGACAGAAGCATTCGAGAGACGTGCCGTCCCAGCGACAGATGAGGCCGAAGTTTCGAGTTTTGGCATTTACGATCGAACGTCAATTGTTAATCGCGTGAAAATTCGATCAAAGGTTATGCGTTGTTTCACGTTTCGTTACGCGACTTAGACATATCTCAGTGCGGAGTGAGTGCATTGTGTGAGGTGGTTTTCCTTTCGAGTAGAGCGTGATGACAATGAGACGAAATAGAAGAACAATAATGAGAACTGACACTGTCAGTATTCTAGGACCGTGTCGCGATGAATTGATTTGGACTGATGTTTGGAACCGGTGCTTTGTTCGGGCACGATATATAGCTTCAGAACGGCAGGGGGAGACAAGTCATGCGAGACAAGTCGAGCATTAATCCTCGCGTAACTTTGAAACTCCCGATAATGACACGCATGAACAATTCACTCAATTAGACGAGTAACCAATGTACAGTTCGAACCACGACCTTATGAATTGTAAAATTATTTCTGTAATTTTTCTAATCTAAACAGTGTAATAACTCTATGACCTGATGCAATAATTTAAGTGAAATCAAACGAAATGTCACATAAAAATATACACTGTAAAAAAAGGTCTAAGATTTTACACAATTTGAGTTTGCATTATGCACTCTATGAGTAAAATTTACTCAAAATTGAGTAAATTTTACTCATTGAGTAAAATTTTTTACTCTATGAGTAAAATTTACTCAATTTTGAGTAAATTTTACTCATAGAGTAACAAACTCAAATTGTGTAAAATCTGAAGACCTTTTTTTACAGTGTAGAAAGTTATTTTCAATCTGCCAATTTTATAGACATTCAGTACATTCCTCAGTGCAAGAATAACGTTTTGAATTTCGAATTGCAAGTCTATTCTGTAAACATATAGAACGACTTTGTAAAGACGCACACTGTAAAAGAAGAATGTAAAATTACATGCTGGATTTCGTAATATATAACGTAAAAGTACAAAAGTCCAAAAGTATTATTCCGTGAATTGTGATGTAATTTTACAATCCGAGTGAAAAATTACACTCCCAAAGTAAAATGATTCGAAAACATTCAGTTTTTAGGTTAGAAATATTATATTTGCAGTGTAAGTTTCTGCGTTTGCTGTAATTTTTTCCATATACTCCATCATTTGTTTTACACTTCGATTGGAAAATTACATTACAAGTTGTGGTAACCAGATTACACTACATGTAACGTAATTTTACTCAACTTTGTTTACAGTGCATAACTTGTAAATCTACGGTACCTAATTCTCTAGATCCCTAGTAGAAAATGTGATGTAGTAAACCATATCAGAATGTGGGCCTTATCAGGTATCCTAATAAGGCATTGAGTCGAATGTAACGGTTGGCATCGGTAAGGCCCTGTTGTGGCACACCCCTTAAGTGGCATGCCACATCTGGGCCTCATCAGGCAAACTAACCATGCCCTGATCAGGTTATTTTGGTGTGGTTCTGATAAGGCAACCTGATCATGTTTTGGTCAAACCACATCTTTTGATAAGGTTTACCTTATCACGTCCTGATCAGGTTATGCTAAGGCAAGCCACATCATATTGTGATAATAAGATAGTCATATCGCGATGACTCATGTATAAAATGTTCGAACAGCTTCGAGACAAGTCAGTCAAACTGCAAACTGAACATCGAAGGTTCAATTCTTGTCTCAGTCATTGAATTTTGTTCGGCACATTGGAAGCCTGATCAGGTTTTCTTATCATATCCACATCGGTTCCTACCGTTACATCGGTGATGAGGGCCTGGTGTGTATGCCTGATAAGTTTCTGATCAGGTGATGAGGCATCCTGATAATGCTCTTATCTCAGCATTATCACAATTTTTACTAGGGATATGCAAAGAACTATTGCAAGTTTACACGAAGTTGTTCAGTGGAAACACCGAATTGGTTCAGCGTTCACTATTATCTCCTGCGTGGTATCCGGTGTAATTCGATTTCAGCGATACCGCAGCCTTTTATCGACTCGGTATATTCGACTTGAAATCGCTATGTTGATGTATTTGAACCCTTGATTGTAAAATGCACCGACGAAAATCAAATACAACTGTACTTTTTTCAACGATGGAAAAAGTTGAGATCCGGAAATCCGATCCGGAAAAGGTTGAACAGTTTTCGCCAGCGCCGATTCCTCCAGTCGAAAACTACGTGAAGCGGAATGTCAGTGATTTAATCTGTCGAAGTGAAATCCAACGAGAAGAAACATTAATTCGCGGAGAAGAGTCGGTCAATGTACAACGAAATCCGGGAAACACTGTGCGACAGTTTTCGACAGGGGATTCCGCGTGATCGTGCAATCCCCTTTTGGCGGTCTGACCGCAGACCGCCAATTACCGGTCTGCGATCAGTGTTTTCGAGCGCGTGTTTTTCGCGTCGTTCACACTTCGGATTTTGTTTTCGGATATCGCGCGAACCTAACACGCCGGCCGCGTTATCGATCAAACACGAAACATGGCTCAAGGGGTGCGTTCAGCTTTGCGTTCCGATTTTCCGAGTTGTCGTCGATGAAGACAAAGAGACGGTGGAGAGCATCGTGCATGAATGGACACACCTGCTGAAGTAGCTCGGGACCTTTAAACGATCGTTATCGTGATTGCGGGTCGCCGGTATTTCAGCTCGACGTCCACGATTCGCTATTAATCGCAGAGTCAGTTTAGCAGCTAAGCTTCACTGAGAAAAATAATCGGCACTAAACTTGAAAAATTGAAGGAAGAGAATTGCTCAAAGAAAGAACTATTTTAACTTGTACTTACCTTTCTGTTTAAGGATTGCAAATCGTATTCCATAAAAGAGAATCATTCTGATGGTCTATGCAATAAATATTAAGCTAAACTTCCCTGTTGAAAAATACTTATAGATACTGTTAGGCCTATTTCTATTTGTATCTATGCGGTTTCTGTCCACGAGGTATCCAATTTTCTATTGAATTTTATCAGCAAAATTTTGTTCGATGTGTAAATACTTATAAAATTTAATAGTATCTATATGGACTTCCAAATTCAAATGTTCTTAATTGGAATTACAATCAGAATTCATTTAATATGGAAGTCCATATAGATACTATTAAATTTTATAAGTATTTACACATAGAACAAAATTTTGCTGACAAAATTAAATAGCAAATTGGACATTTCGTGGACAGAAACCGCATAGATACAAACATAAATAGGTCTAATAGTATCTATTTTTCAACAGGGCTGTTAACAGTCTTTATAATTTAGACGTGATAATAAATTTTAACTTTTTTAAAATGATCTCACTTTGGATTCGTTACACCCAGAGAAATAGGCTTTTAAAACAGCCTGCACTGTTCTTTTAACAGTCACGGACTGTAACTCGTTACAGTCCTAGATTGCAAAGCGATATTACAGTCTAGACTCTTGATTTCATTATTTTAAAGTTACAGTCTAGGTATTCTGTACCGCCGCCATCTTGAGTCATTTTGACGCTTTATGTAAACAGGCATGATTCGAAAAATGTTTGGACAAAAAGTACACGACGAAAGCCGGTCGCACGTCCGTTGTTTTTGTCGGATGCGCCGTTTTTCATGAAGTTGCGGGTTACAGTCTTGACTGTAATATTACAGTCTAGACTGCTGATTTAACAAATTAATATTTAACAGTCTGACTGAACCGTCTAGACTGTTAAATCAGCAGTCAAGACTGTTATTTTAAGTCTATTTCTTTGGGTATAGAAGTCCAATTTGCAAACATTTTTTAAATAAATGAATTCCCAAATGTCTAGACAGATATTCATCTGAGAGAAGCTCTGGTTGTTGGCGTTAGTTTAATAAAGTAAATTGACTTCATTATTTTTGGAGAAGCTATCACGGTTACAGACGAATTAAAACTTACGGACAGAGAAAGAAACCCTATTGAAAAATACTTATAGGAATTGTCCTATTAGTCTGTAGGTATGTATGCAATTTCTGTATCTTTGTATGACAAACCGATGTCTATATGGAAATAGATATAAATTCTATCAATTCCTATTAGAAATTGTCGGCCTATATGTTTCTATGCTGTTTTTGTCCACTTTTCCTATAAGTATTTGATAGTTTCTAATAGTTTGTACAAGTATTTATCAGCAAGGAAGACATGTTGGGATTATAAGATACCAGCTCATAAGAAACAAAGATTCAGAATGCTTTAAGGATAGGGTACACCCTAAAATTCAACTATTATACAGTTTAGAATAAATTTAAAAAAACCGTATAAATTAGTAAAAAAATGTTATTTTTAGGTTATGGTATTCAAAATTTCGAAAACAAAAGTTTCGGACTGGTTTGAAGTTTTGAAAGGACTTTTTTGATTAAATCTCTTCATTAAGTTGTAGAGGGTGAAATTTTACTTCAGAAAATGTCTAAGGGATATTTTTATTTCAAAATTCCTGAGAGTAGATAGAATTAAAAAATTATCATTATACGTTAAATTATCATTATTCGTAGAATCCATGTACTTTTAACGTACTCAATAATATATTTAAGACGCCAATGAATTGTTCTGTAAACTTTGTATGACAAATAAAATTGATTTTCAATCCTGACAATTACAGTTTATAATTGTTCAGAATTCAAATAAATCATTTTTATGCCACGAAAAGTTTGCAAAACAATTAATTAGTGTCTTAAGTATATTACTGAGTACTTTAGAACTCAAACTTTCATGGATTCCAATCATATTTGCAGATGTTGACGTATAATGACAAATTTTCAACTCTATCTACTCTCAGAAATTTCAAAATAAAAATATCCCTTAGACATTTTCTGCAGTAAAATTTAATGCTCTTCAACTTAATGAAGAAATTTTTCAAAAAAGTCCTTTTTTTGAAGTTTTGAAAACCATAACCTCAAAATAACATTTTCACGTCAGTGTAGCGGCCAGAAGTGGAACTAATTAGGCTCTCGTGCCGAAAGCGAGAGCTTTCGGCACTCTAACCTAATTCGTTCCACTTTCGGCATGCTACACTGACGTGAAAAACATCGTATCGGCCGTAATATACTATTTTTTACTAATTTGACCACACCATTTGATTCCACGGAAAAAGTTACCCTTAGGTATACGTTTGCTTTTAATTTATTCTAAACTGTATAATAGTTGATTTTTAGGGGGTTCCCTATCCTTAAATATTCAGGTTTCACTAACTTCTGCAGACATGTACTATAATTATATGCAATTACAAATCAGAAAAGAATAATTAGTTTTTCAAAATATTCTTTCAAAATATTCCTTTCAAAATATCGTCCTCTTAAGTAATCGAAGCAATGTTTTCAAAGTTGAAATTAAACTTCTTACTCAGTTACTTTAATTCACTTATGTAAACAAGTATTTATATTGTAAGTATTTGATGACATTTACTACCTGATAGCAAGTCGAAATGGCAGTATTTTTTAACTGAATTAACTTTTAATTTTAGCATCAAGCGTACCGATATCACAAGATAACGGAACCAAACAGAATCATTATTTTACCTGTTAACAAATTTTGTTTGATGCTGCTGCTGGGCTCTATTAACGCAATTTTTCTCAGTGTTTAGTCAGCTAAAATTATGACACTTTAATATAAAAAGGTCGTAATTTGTAGTTCATCTGACGACACACGAACTGAGGAACAATGGATATGAACGATCGTTATCAGATGAACGCATTTCGTTTTTCACACTTCAGTTTGATTTTGACACCAATTATTCTCTCAGAGTGAAAACTGTTTAAAGAACATTGATATGTCGCTTACGGATGGTTATATATTAACGTGTTCTACACCGTAACGTTTTCTAAACGTTAATATAACCATCAGTAAGCGATAGTTTTACGTTATGTAAATCTATGTTTCCTGTGAGCTGTAAAAGCGATTCGGGATAACATCAATGTTTGCCATTTATTTGGAAAATACTAATAATGTTGTGATGAGTTATCGATCACCTACAATATTAAAAATTACCGAAGGAAACTTGATCGTGGACTGACTGATCGTTATCTCGAAATCATGTCGAAATCGGGCTGCCACCGTCAATCCGCGACGCGTTAATTTTTCGATTTGTGTTCGCTCGTTTAACGCCCGATTCGGCTTTTTGCTACTTTGATACGAATCACCTTTGCTTTGTTTTCGCGCAGCGTCAAAAGAAACGATCGACCGTTGACATTTATTATCGAAAATGTTTACCGGGTTGCTTTGTTTTCGTTGATAAGAAATCATTGTATACTTTCGGGAATTTATCGTACTCTGTTCGCGAGATAAGAGAGAAAGAGATACCGCAGAGAGAAAGAGCTAGCGAGAATGAAAGAATGAAAATGCGAGAAAGCGAGAGAAAGGTAGAGAAAGAGAGAGAGAAAGCAATAGGAAAAGAGAGAAAATAAGAATGAAACGCTCCATTTCGTGTATTATTCGTACGTGTACATGAGTATCGCAAAGAAAGAAATATTTAAAAACACAGTATTGCCTTCCTAAGGAGACGTGGTTTCGGCTCACACACTTGTGTTAAATTAGCGGACAGTAAGTCAGGACAATCATGAACTCTGAGCCAAAATCTCGTCGAGTTCTTTCGTCTATTGTTAATTTATGAACTTTACCTATAAGCTGTATAGTGTTAACGCAAGATTCAGCAGACTAAACCGTGAAAAGTGAGAGAGCGAGAGAGAATAAGAGGAAAAAATGTTTGCGCGCCAATACCAACGGGCACGGCAGTTGACTTTCATTTCCCGACCACCTTCCCCTTCGATTCCTCGGCGGCCTCGTGCCCGAGGAGCGCGTACGTTTCATTTATTCATCTTATTTATTTATTCCCACCCATCATCCTTCCTTTCCTCCATACTCCCAAATTTCGTTTGATTAATTCCAATGCACAGGGTAACGCGGTTGTGAGACGCGATTTTAGGATAATTTTCTGTTGATTTCATTGTATACTTCATCCCCTCGAAATACACTTTAGGTTCACCTTGGTAATTCAATTTTATTGCAAGAATTTGTTCGTGATTTCCCTGGAATGCAACGTTACTTAACATACGTGACTAATGTACATTTCAAGACGAATATAGGGAGGAATTAAGTGTCTTCAAGAGAGTTAATGTCAGTCCCCCGATTATTCGATTTAGTGCGCTGTTATTTGCGGCAGCCTCGGTTGACGAATTGAATTCTTGCTGAGCTGAATTACAAAGGAACTTCGATCGTGGCGCGCGTCGTCTCCCGTGTCCCACAGGTCTGGACACTACCAAGAGGGTGACGAGCGAGGTTTGGAAGTCTTCCAAAGAGGAGTGAATAATTGCGCCATATCAAAATTACACGCTCGACGTTCGACCGACAGCGCACGTACGGCGCTTTAGATTATCAAGTTCATCTGCAACGTCGCCGGACCATTTACTGCTTGTAATTCACGGAGGCTTTTCGAATGAAACTTCGTTATTTTCGAATGAGTAATTTAGTTACATAATTACGTAATTAGCCTTTCAATTACCAAACGATATTTGCAAACTCTGGAATCCAAAGAATTTGTTAAATTGTTAAAATTACACCAGGAAAAAAACAACTGGGTAAAACCAGACAGCTTGGAATAGCTCAAATATAGTTAGTATTGTCTCCAACTTGAGACTTGAAGGATTAACCCACTTTCGTTTACTTTCGATGCGTTTTTCTAGATGAGCTATGAAACAAATTGACCGGAAGTGGCTGGGACTACTTTTCGGCAGAATTCGTATTTCCGTGGAATATTTGCGGCGAAGTCGCGAGGATAGTGGATTTACCCGCTCGACACCCACTGTGATATCCGTAGTTTTCCTTCCCCTCCCCCGCGCGGGGAAAATTTCCTCTCTGCGTTATGAATAAAAGACAAGAAAGAAATGTATTAAATAAAAAAACACCAAAACCGGGATTATAAAAACTTGAACGAAATATAGATAATAATGTTAACGATAATGATTATGGTTAATAATAATTAAATTAACGACATTAATGATACATACACGTATATGATATATGATCGGAACTGACACGTCTGTTCTCGAAAGACCAAAAATTGCAAATTTATTCGCCCGGAAAAATGGTTGCTGCGATTTGTCTTCTGCGTGTCAAGTTCGCTCAGACGCGAGCAAAACGGTGGAGTGTATTTAGGGAGGCCGATTTTCCATATCGAGTGTCGTTGCTCCGCGAAGGCGTGGGAAGGTGGGGGAGAAAGGAGGGAGGAAGAGTCGCGCGACTACTAATCATTGTTATGGGTGGTATAGTTATTGTTGTCATCGATCTTTGCCAAAGTTTTTATGGCTAATGAATTTATGTCGCAGTCTAGCGTTATTATGATTACGACGATTGAATTATCGCGGCTCCGTTTCAACCGGAACGTCCGCAGCCGAGCCGATTGTGTGGCGCAAACAAATTGTTTCGATACTTTCCGATGTAAACTTTAACTGTGCATCGTGTATTTATCTGTATGGTACTTATTATAGTTATTACGATATCGAGCCGTACAATATTTTCTTGAATTTACAAACATTTGTCTCTTATTCATTACGATTGGCTGAATTTCAAATATTGAATTTTACGAGAATAAAGCACTTTATGACAGTAGACATGACATGCCAGCTTCATTTATGCAACTTCGCTCCCCTCTTCATTTGTCCGCTTATCGCGAATGGATATCCGCGCCCGCCGAAGCCGAAACGCCGTTAATGAAAGACGTTTTAAGTAATAAAACCGGGTTCGGCCTCTGATGCGTCGCGCCGATAAAAAAAGTTTCGTAATTTCGCACGCTGGCAATTCGCGTTTCGTGGCTCATAACTTTATACGAAACATTTTTATCGCGAGCTGCGATCCACGGTAATTTAAGTCTCGTGCCCGGTGTACGTATTTTCAATATCGAACGTGAGGTACAAGGAGTTCCAGGCATCGAATCAGAAACGCGATAATACTCTGTGCATAACTAATTCGATCGGCTTCATTTCCAGCTCTCGGGGACATCGCGTTACAGTAAATTAACGGGCTGTATAATGCTCAGAAAATATATCACACTGTACATCGTCACTCTAATAACTTGATGTTTATATAAAAAAATTCAATCACTCTTGATGTGAAGCATAACTCCCCTCCGTAGCCAGGTATCTCTGTCCGACTGACCGTAGCTCACCGGTAGCGTGAAAATGAGACTCTTTCTCGAGGCGTTCGAGTAAACTGGCACCGTCATCTGACTGCTATCGCTTTCGTCGTCCGGCTCGACGTGTTTCCATTTGTCGCCGGCGTCGTCTTTCGAAATGTACGTAAGTCTGCACTCGGGCGCCACCGACACCGGAGCCGCCTCCGCGGAAACTTCCTTCAGTGCGCCGTGTTGTATAATCGCTCCTATTGCAATTTAAAGTTTCGTGAGAACTCGCGATTTCCCGCTGCGTTGGCGAATTATGACACGTACCAGTTATAAATAATCCCTCGATTAAGACCGCCTTCTGGCCGCTCTGCGATTTATTACCCGACCAGTTTACCTGGACTTCCAGATTCTCCAACGACTTGCCGAGGTTTCTCGCGGTCTGCTGTTTCAGTGCGGCGAAGTAGGCCCGGGGCCGCATGAACCACGACAAATCGACACTGTCTGATAGGTCAAGCGAGGAGGAGGTGAGTTTTTTGTAGCGGAAGATGAGCTTGCTGATGAAGGGCATTACTTCCTTAGGACCGTCTGGCCAGAGCTGCAGCCAATCTCGCGGAGTCTGAGAATCGATGGATCGATCAGAATCCAAGAGAAAAATTACGGTAAGATAAAGAAATGGCGGGAAAGAAGTGCAGGGAAATAAGTTTACGGTTGAATGAATACCTCGGCGTTGCTGAGCTCCATCAGCTCCAAATTGTTTTGTACGATTTTCAAGAGCTTGATGATGAGCGTGCGCTCGTCGTGCAAAAAGCTGTCCAGGGGACTGTCGTTGCTCGCGCCGTTTCCATTGATCGTTTTTATGTCTCTGATTCGCTGAAGCATCAAGTTCTTTAAGTCCCTCTGGGTCTTCGAGTCGGTGCTTCGGGTACGTTTCTGCTCACCACTAGCGAGCCTCTTCGAGGAACTAATGATTATTTCTGTGGAGATATAAAATTAACTATATTCGACTATATTAAATTGATAGTATTAGATCTTTAAATCCGATAACTCTAATAACCACATCATGTCGTTGAAAAAGTTTCATGAGGCACATCATACCCCAATAAATGTAACCTATCCGACAAAAACCTTCCGAATCAGAAGGTATTCAAAAAAGTTTCCAACGATTCTTTGTAACGTGTCTTGCAACTGAACAAAACTGATCGAACACAAGCAGCGTCGATTATCGAAAGGCGAACCTTTTAACAAAGCGAGTTCCGCTTCCGCGGCGGATTTTTCCCAAAGCCTGTTAGCGTTGGCAGGAAGCCCGAAGTATTCTTGCAGCGCATCCACGCTCTTCAACCGATCGATAGCCTGCACAACATCGTCCGAACCGAAGTTCTGTAAGTCAATCGCCTCGCCCAGTTTTCGATTTCCTTTGTAAACTTCTTTACACCAAACTACCCGGAGTATCGCCTTGAGGGCTCGGAGGTCATAGTTATCCTGCATTCGACCCCCGTAAATAGACACGTCGAGCAGTTCACGACCACTTTCCCATTCACCACGATCATCGCTTCGTTGGATCCGTGTTTCTTTCACAATGAGCTCGCAGGCAGCTTCCAAATCTGCTTCAGACCAGTCATAAGCCTTAATCCAACCTTGCGGTACAAACCTGAAACAAGCGATAAGTCATTTATCTCTTGTGCATGACATAAGTTCTAAAAAGAAAATCTATTTCAAACACGACAATACACTGTAAAAACAAACGTTTTATTTTAAATGCTTTTGTAGTGGCTTATAAAACGTTTAAAGATTTTTTGTAGTAGCTTATAAAACGCTAAAAAACGTTTTATTTTGACACGCTTAAAAGTTTGTTCACCATTTAAGTGCTTCATTTAGTTCAAGCATATCCAAGAAATTATCACAACTACAATTTATCTGACTACTGCAGGTACCAACCAAAATAAAACATTTTCGAAAATATCGATTGTTTATTTACGGTTAAAATAAAAAAGGTCGGTTTTTACGCCCCTTATTTTCAAATAGCTGCCATTTTATGAAGAGAAGTTTGTATCCGCATAATGTTGGTTCCAACGAAAGTCTGGAGATATTATTACTTTCACAATATTCAAACATAACAATATATATTTTTCGTTACTCGGGGACGCAAGTACGCCCTTTGCTCCCTAATTTTAGGAAGCAAAATCGAGTTTTTCCCAGGGAGGAAAAGCAGGGATCAAAATCGAGTTTTTCCCAAGGAGGAAAAGCAGGGAGCAAAATCGAGTTTTTCCCAGGGAGGAAAAGCAGAGAACAAAATCGAGTGTTACTCCCAACTATTCCTCCCTAGAAAGTAAAACTCGGTTTTGCTCCCTACTGTTCCTCCCTAGAGAGTAAAACTCAGTTTTGCTCCCTATTATTCCTCCATCTCGATCTACTCCATAAAATTACGTAGCAAAGTGCGTACTTTCGTGCCCTTGTGACGAAAAATATCGTGTGACCTACGCGAGGAAACGCGATTATCCCTCGGGCGAAGATGGTACCCTCGCCAATAGCTCGCCTCCGGCAAGCTTTCGGCTAGGGCTGCAACCATCGCCTGCGGGAATAATCGCGTACTTTCCTCCCTAGGTCCATAATATATTATTTCTACACTTAAGGTCATTCTTCAAGACTCGAGTTCCAAAGTTAGTGTCTTTCTGATATATTATTCAGAAGTTTATTTTTATATCTTTTAATTATATTTCAGTGATTCTTTGATAATGGGAGATTACGTAACTTAAAAAATATTTCACTTTTATACATTCTTGTGGTCTGACAAACCGTACGCGTTTTGCTCATATTTCGAAAAAACGCGTACGGTTTGTCAGACCACAAGAATGTATAAAAGTGAAATATTTTTCATGGAATGTATTCTGCCGTTATCGAAGAACCGTTGGATTATAATTAAAATATGTAAAAATAAACTTGTACATTGTAAATCAAAAAGGCACTAACTCCGTGACTCTAGACTTGAAGAATTACCTTAAACTTGTGGATCTATTTTTTAAATGTTATGTACCTAGAAGGTAATTTTTGGCGGGGGGGGGGAGTATTTTGGGGGAGGGAGTTCTTATGGTTGTATGTACCCTATCAGTGGAAAATATTTGTTCGTCACACATGCACGTACAGTCGAGCTTTACTCCCTGTATTTAGGGAGCAAAATTGAATTTTACTCCCTCAGTAGTAACTTTTACTATTTCGGAGAGCGTTTTACTCCCCAGGGAATAAAATACAGTTTTTTACTTCCATAATTCCAGGGAGTAAAATTCAACATCTACGTGCATTTGTAACGAAAAATATCGTTTGCACCTCGGGGAGTAATACTACGTTTTACTCCCTTGGTGCAAAATATACTGTTACAGGGTTCTTGGGGTCTCTGAGCACGAATTTGACCGCACGAATTTTTAAAATTCAAAATGGAGGATCCAATTGGCGGAACAAAAAATTAAAATTTGTTCATTTTTCCTCAAAATCGATATGCAAGTATTTTTTAAGTTACTGAACACGAATCTGACTTAGAATATTGGAAATTAAAAATCGCGAATCCACCTTTGTAAATTTTTTTCAAATACTTAAAATTTGTTTATCTGTCATATTGGATTTTTTTGGTTCACTATATTGGATTTTTAATTAGAAAATCCCAGTTCAGATTCGTGTTCAGCGACCTTGAAAACCATGCTATTGGCATAGTTGTTGAGCATAAGATGAATACAGAAATGTGCGGTGAAAGGGTTAAAAATATTTTACAAATTGTATTAAAATATTTTCAAAATACCCCAGTAAACCGAAACCATTACAGACTGATAGAACACACTGGTGAAACCAATGAGGTTTTCTAGCATTCCGCAATAGATTACACGTGCAATTAATTGCGCTCCAACGGTTTCTAATGGTCATGACCATTAGAAACAGTTTGCACACATTTCACTCTCATTACTTTCTATCATTTCCAAACTGTAGAGCTTGTCCACGTCACTGAATCAATCGTTTGTCACCATTACAAATTTTCTAATGGTTATGACAATTAGAGACTGCTTGAACGCAATTAATTCCACGCTAAACCTATTGCGGATCGCTAAAGAACTTCATTGGCTCCACGAGTTTTCTATCGCTCTCTAATGATTTTGGTTTACTGGGACTGTAAAAGTGTTACAAAAATATTTATTATATATTCATAATAATCAAAAACTTATAATAAATCGCAGTGACTCGATGACAGTGAGCGTAGTCGAAAACCTTTCAACCAATCAATTTTAAAAACGTCCTTCCTATGGCGGGGACTTCCTAATCCGCGCCCTTTAACACTTTATAGTCCCTGCGCCACGAAATGCCGTGAGTATAGTTGTATGTGTGACTATTTATGTATGTACCGAAACCTATATTACGTCAGAACATACATGTAGATTTGTCAAAAACTCGATTGTTTTTATTAGATAGCAGGGTTCGCGGAAGTGAACCCCATGAGCCAAAGCCGTCAGGGCGCGCGCTATGCGAACATATTTACCGGAGTTTCGTAAATATGTTCGCGCACTCTGCGAGGAGTTGACATATAGTACAAACTCCAAAACATATACTTCAAGTTTTGGGAATTCAAAAAAATTACCTTAAAAAGGTAAAAAAAAAACAACGAGCCAGTGAGTGGAACGCTGTAATGTTTTCAAATATGAAACACGCAACATTATTCCATTTTTAATTGATAACTCCAATTCGTATACTTCAGGTTAAGTGAAAAATCTCACAAATGAAAGGTATGAAATCATATCCCGAGCCAAAGTTCATTAAAAACCGAAACTCTTTGTGCGAATTAAAAGTTAAACCAATTAAATTAAATCTCATAATGTAGATTTTATATTTTAATTAAAATTAAAATATAACATGAAAACACATTTAAAAACATTATAAAACACTAATTAGGTTCCTTAGTTTCGTTAGTTTTCTTTAGTGCTCTAAATTCTACCCGGGTAATCCGAATTTGATAAATTTCCCGCCCGCCTGTATTTATGTAATACGAGTTTTACCCGGGTATACGGGTATACGGGTAATACGGGTATACGGGTAATACGGGTATACGGGTAATACGGGTATACGGGTAATACGGGTATACGGGTAATACGGGTATACGGGTAATACGGGTATACGGGTAATACGGGTATACGGGTAATACGGG
>JABFPB010004548.1:0-14724 GCA_022817645.1 Ceratoteleas bidentatus
TGTCCACCATGTTACCATCGATTGTGGTAATGGTTACCACAATTGTGGCTGT
Source organism: Ceratoteleas bidentatus (assembly GCA_022817645.1). Classification (NCBI taxonomy): domain Eukaryota; kingdom Metazoa; phylum Arthropoda; class Insecta; order Hymenoptera; family Scelionidae; genus Ceratoteleas; species Ceratoteleas bidentatus. Next base: position 53 of record JABFPB010004548.1, read on the forward strand.
CTTCACGAATTATTTTTCTCCGTGTTATATTGGCTCATGCTTTAAAAATACTTATTTCGACAAATTACAAAATTAAGGTAATTTATAAACTGCACTTGCAGTGAACATGATAATATTTTTCTTACTCGTGCGGGAGAAGTGCCTACTTCTCCCACGGTCAGCCGTGGGAGAAGCGCATACTTCTCCCGCTGATGAGCGTGAGAGAAGTAGGCACTTCTACCACGCACTCGGAAGAAAAAGTATCGTACTCTACTGGTGGGAGAAGTCGGCACTGCTCCCACTCGTGTCTGATTGGCCTCAGTGTGCCGAGTGCCAATCTCCCACTAGTAAAGTAATATACTATTTCCATTTAAAAATGATAGACTAACGACCGGCAACCAGTCGTCGGCAACCAGACCGACAACACAGAGGCCTCCCATGATTCATTCCAATCTTAAAGACTGGGCGATAGTTGGGGGCCAACTGTCGGGCAACCGTCGCCAATCTTGGGTCAATGCTGGGTTGATGGTATATTTCCTTGCGGGTAGATGTTTGAATTTGAATCTTAATGTATTTAGAAAATTGAAGTAAACGTCTTTCCAAAAAATCATATTTAGATATGATGTTATATAATAAATCATTATAGTTCTAATTGTGCGAATTAGAATCATATTTAAGATATCAAATTGTAATTTACATACAATTTATAGAATTTCGAAACTGTCGCGGACTTATTATTCTGATAGATAAGTTATTGAAGTTCTAATTACGCCATCATGATAATTTTAGATATCAATTGTAGAAGTGCAAGCGCAACATTTAGGCATTTGATCATTAGCTAAAAGAGTTAAGGGGGGAAGTACAATTAGAAGGCCTAAAATTAGGCCTATCTGTGGGAGTGGATTGCAAGTAGGGAAATGAACAAAACTTAGCGACTTTTTTGCATCTTGTTGAGCATTTAATGTAGATAAAAAACTGTATCATTTTTAAAGAAATGTTATAATGTTGTTGAGTTATTATAAATAATGTGAAGTTAAGTTTTGAGAGAACCACTTTGCGTCATGCAGTCCCCAGGTCCAGGATCACGTCTGAAACAAAAAATAGCAACATGTCTTTAAAGTTAAAAGTACAGCGCACAACATGAATTAAATTATATGTGAAAATATTTTTTTTTCATAAAAAAATTTGAAGTTGAAAAAAATTTCAAAAAAACCCTATTTTTTCTTTGACTTTGTTCATACAAAAAACATGTTTTAACAAACAAATATAAAAAATCCTTCTATTCATGTTGTGGAGAATTCAATTACGAACATTCAACTGCGAAGAATTCAACTTCAGATACGAAGAATTCAACTTCACACAATAGTATATTTCGTACCGAGGGCGCAAAGTAGGTTCTGTCTTCGGGTCATAAAAATTAACTTTTTCTCTTAATTTTTATGACCGAAAGACAAAAAATGAGCGTGCAGAAAAATGGACTGCTAGGAACTTTTTTCGCCCGAAATGCTGACACGAAAAAGTTCAATTTGTGCAGATGAAAAAGTAATTCGCAAAATACTTTACCAAAGTTTCATCCTAAGTACCGCGGTAGTTTTAGAACGTAATCCGCCAAAACTTATAGCGCTATAAAATTACCGCAACGTGCACCGCCCTCTCTCGACTACAACCTGAATTTCAATGAATCACGATTCGGCGCAGAATTGTCTATCGCGCCGCCGTTCGCGTGGAAGCGACATCCGGCTACGTTCGCGAGGTCTCTTCCCCGTGAAAAAAATGACCGGCGCGCGATCACGCGATCGCGATACGCCGATTTCGCACTTTCCGATCGGATCGGCGTCAAACTAACAAGGCGCGTCGTCGTCTGTCATTGATAGTCAGCGCAATAAATATTCATGAGCCGGGGAATTTTAATTGACTGCAGTTTCGCATTGTGCTCGGGCTTTCGTCACCGGCTAGAGTTTCCAAACGGTCGACCAGATGCGCGATCCCGCTCGCGATACGCTCATTTCGTTTTCCACGGCGACCGCGATTGCGATCCGATACGCCTCGAATCATATGTCTTTAATTGGGCCGCCCGTTGGGGAAAATTCGCCAACTCCGACGTCGAACATTCGATAGGATTGCGGTAGACTAAAAAATCCTACAACAACCCGATCGGATCGGTAACGCAAAATCGGCATATATATGCCGATTTTGCGCGAAAATTCGTCGAGCTAATGAAATCTCGGACGACCCGATTCCCGTCTAATCTAAATGGGCGCGCGATGACTTTTGGAGAGGCGAAAAAGAAAAAGTGGCCGTAACTTTTGATGTCGCGTCGTGCGAGATAATCCGCGCCGTAAAGCAGCGCAGCGCCGCCGGGACAATGGCGCTTGTCTTGAAAAAGTGTTATTACGCTCGGTGTTGTTTGCGTTCGGGCGCTTCTGCGTCGCGTGCAAGCGAGTGCAGCGGCCGAGCGAGCCGAGTTAAGTGAACGATTATGGAAATTCCGTGCGGCCGGCGCTCCGTCCCGGCCGTGTCCTCGTAACGACCGTGTCAATCTCCGGGCCGCGCAAAAAGTCAAAACATGGCCCAGATTGATGTCCTCATCGCAGTCTAATTAGTCTCAACGCGGGAAAAACTGGGACACCCGTAATCACTTTTTTCACGCTCCGATCCGCGAAAATCAATAACACCTAATTGGCTATGGTGAAAGCCACTTTTTCCCGGCAAACTGCAGGATAGACTCGCTGGAAATTAGAAATAATCTTTCGCTAAGCTCGAACCCAGTTATGAAACTCAATTAAGATCCGGACGAAACGAATTCAGCGCCGAGTCAAACTTTTTACGGTAATTAGATTGAGATAGGCCTCTCGGCATATCAACACGGGGTCCGCGAGTTATCAGATCTAAGGGAAATAAGGTCAATGGCGTCATATTTCAGATCGGAATCGGGCATCAATCTGGCCTCTCTTTCAAAATAAAGCGCTCGAGCGTTTTTATCTGATAGCTCGCCGCGTCGGGCTGTCCCCCGAGAGATCCTTATTTAAATCTCTCTTCACGATTGCGTCGAAAGCAAACATCGCGCTAAGTCCCGCGCGCGGCCGACGGCGCGCAATAATCTACGAGCATAAAAATGCAATCAAACGTTGCGAAACGGGGCGAACCGTCGACGCGCTACGTTTGCTTATTGAATCGCATTTTTTCCGCGTCCCTTTATATCTCTCAACAAACGCGATTTACAAACGACATTTTTTACTGCCGATGCGCTCAATCGGAAAAGTTCTCGGACCGATCATTTCCAAAATTCCGCCGAGTCTTTGAAAAAAAAATCTCACTCTTCATCGGGTGTTTTCAAAGCAAAACTCGACTGGCTTTTTTGCCCCATTTTGAACGTTTGATAAACTCGAAACTCGACTTCCAGGGCGGGTGTCGCAACGGCATTTGCATCGAAAAACGCGGCGCCGTTCGTGCGCGCCGAAAAGTGTTCGATCGGCAGTTCATTACAATATTACAGCGCCCTCTACGTTCGCGCGATTCTTGCGCAATGCTCTGTCGGGTTTCGGCGACATCGCATTGGCCAATCGTAAACAGCGCAAAACAGCGCAGATGGCTCAGATTGGACATTAAGCCGCGGCTCCTGGAAATAAACGGTCGGTGTCTCGTTCGTTTCGGGCCGTCTAATTAATATTCAAACGATCCCCGATTGCGAACGACCGCGCAGATTATAGGTTCTCCCGCACGGAATTAGCCGAACGTAACGCGACAGCGTTCGGGGCTCCGATTACGACCTAATCGGCGCGCCCCTAAACATGCTGCGACGCGAAAAAGGAGCGACCGGAATACGGGTTCGCCGGCGAAATTGCCGCGTCGAAACAGTTGCGTCGTTTTTCCACCGGCGAAAGAATGTCGATTAAACAAATACCGACACTGATGAAATGCGAAAGCCGCCTTTGTGCAAGCAGCCCGAGCTATTCGCAATTGCAGAATTCGCGTTCCAAATCGCGCCGCAGAGCTCGGTATTATCACCTGGCACACTTGTCGGACCGCCATAAATCAGTTTTATGGTTTCGGGTCGGTCCGTCGGGCTGCAGGAATTTTTGCGCCCGCCGCAGGGGGATGGCCAATATTGGACCTTAGCTGGGAGACCAAAGTGGGGTCAGTAATTAATTCCGCTTGGGCCTACCAAATTGAATGTCATCCTGTTAGACGATCGACTGCTCAGATTGCGCATTTGTTGATTTAACAACAATTTCGGCCGGAGGACGAAGGACTCTGTTGATTTTGAGGAGGAAGCTAATTTAAGGTAAACAGAGACCTAACTTGGTGGATTCGTGGTTCCGGATCATTTGGAAGAAGGTTAAATATTTTCTGCGAGCCGGCAAAGTGACGTTGAACGTTTATGGAGATTCATTGAAAAATGCATTTCTTGCAGAAAATATCATAAATATAGGCGCACTGGCTGGCGAACTGTAATTAGCTCGTACAATTAACAGCTCAACGGCGATTGGTCGGCTTACTTGACAATCAATATATCGCGGAATTAATCCTCGGAGATGATTAGTTAAATACTTTTATAATTCATTGTTGACATAATGCGGTTTCCTGTGATTAAAAATTACGGAAAATCGATCGAGCTGAAATTCAATTTCCAATACATCAGTCATAATGCAGCTTTTTTAGGAATTCATTGCCGTTAGTGAATCGATCCGCGCAGAAATGTATTGATAATCAATTCTCGCGCGGAATTGTGATTCGGCTTCTGTGGTTCATCAAAACGAGTTGACTACAAAGCCATCGCTTTGGAAATGTCTTGGTTCAAATGAGTCTAAATCGACAAGCAATTCGACATAACATAACATTCGTCATAACATACAAAATGTGCTTTCGTTAAATTAATTCAAAAGCCACAACCAATTTCAGAGAACCTTCTTTACATCACAAAGTTAGTCTAATTCGTTTAGATACTTTTCCAGTTATGATTTCGTGAAATGAAATCCTTAAATCTCAATCTACGTTATTTTTTGCCGAATATGACCTCTCTCTCAGCCTCTCTCTCGGCGCATGCCTGAGATTACCACTTACTAATTTCCAACAAGCTTTACATGCTCGCCCCGGCCGTAAAAAGTCGTCAGTTTCAGTGATTGGCTGGAGAAATAACTCTTGCAAAAAGCCGCGATCCAAGATAACCCCCGAACGGGTGCAGAGCGATTGGGCCTTGCGATTGGAGTACCGCTTATAATCCCGCGCATTGTTCGCAATTAACAAATCGCGACGTGAGCGTAATCGGGCGCGCGGATCGACTTGGGCCGAAAAGTCGCGCGGCGCCTGGAACACGTGCAGCATGCGGTATCTTGATATTCCTGTAATCCGGCGGGTTTTTGCCGCTCTCGATGATCGCGGTCCCGTCGTCGGCAACGTTTTGATCTATGAATTCCGAGCTCGGTTTGGTTCGAGTCGCAGGCGCATAACTCCTCCCTTCTATCGTGTTGCACGTGACGGGCTATGACGGCGGCACAATAGCCGTACAGAAAAAGGGCTTTTCATATCGCACTCATGTCATAATCATAATGCGCGTCGGTTTTTGCTTGTGTTATGCGATGCATGCGGGGTGTGCCCGGCCGCGCACAACAGCGATCATTCCGGAAAAAAAGCCGTCCGAAAAAGTACCACCACGCGTGCGACCCCGCTAAATTCGCTCGCAAACGACATACGAGCCACAACGGATCAATCTGACAATGCCCGATTGATCCGCGTTGGATATTCAAATTGATCGGCGCTTCCTTCGAGGAACGACCGGTAATTAGATACGACGGGCGCGCGCGCATCCGCCGTAAATCAGTCCTCGCGTTGCCATTCCGCAGGCGCAAAAATGTAATTACACATATTGTTATCGCGCACGTATTTCAGTCGCGACGCGACTGTAAATCATGCAGGGTGATCACCGTTATTGATAAGTTATTGAGGAGGGAGATACGCCAAACGAGCTTTTCATTGCTTTTCAGCGCAGGTGGGTGGAGGCATTTTTGGCCGGAGTTAGGACTCGGGTGTGATGAGCAACTTGTTGGGGTGGTAGCTTCGCAAATGTTGGGTTAACCCGTTTGCCCCGAAACGCAATTAGTCCTTGTTGAACATGCCGAGATTTTGTTGCGCTGTTTTATGCATTGTAAATGAGCTCTCCAAAATTAGATGTTGTCTTGCAGTGCGTCGAGCGTAATTTTGGAGGGTATACGTGGCTCATGTATGATGTATAAACCAGCGTGTAAACAGCCAAAAATTCGGGCTAAATATCGTGAGGCATGTAGGGAAAAATGGAGATGTTGTATTAGCAAGAAAATTAGGGCTGGCAATTAGCGGTCGACAACGTCGATTTGTTATTTCAATCAATGCATGAATACAGTTTTTCGCTAATTTAAGTAGTTATGTCGCAGTTGTGTACCTTACTCATTTATAATTTATTTAATTTAAATTATTTCAATTTCGCGTTTTATGCAAGTTTGATTTTACGATGAACAAAATATTTTTTCTTTTAAAAATGTTATTTCAGCAATCGCACCTAGTTATAGTAACAGATATTTTCTAGTATAAATTTCGTTTTCATGGCAAACAATAACATTATTTGAATTAAAACCATTTTGAAATTTTCTCTGCAAAAATCGTTTGATTTGTTTTAAATGTTCTACCACCTACATTTTTGTGAAGAGATTTCGTTGTCGGCCAGATTTTTTTCTCCAATTTACTAACTTCGATCGATAAAAATAACAGATTTAAAATACAGAAACTATTTTAAACAAAACTATTTCAACAAAGTTACTTGAATGAATTTTGAATGTTTTCACACGAACTAAAACGAAAAGTACGTGAAACAGTAAAAAACGGCGAAACGCCGTCTCTTTTCGAAAAACATGTGATGGAGTAAGTGATAGACGTGGCTAAAAATTCCCAGCCCCGTCCGTTCAATAAATTCCCCTTTTCCTGAAACACATCTCGCCACGCATCACAAATATTTATCGCGTCGCTCGTCCGATCGAACAAGCCTTGCCCGCGACCGCTCGTAAATGAATTCACTGTCAAGTCTACCGAAAACTACCGTGCAGCGCACGCACTGCGCCAACATCAATCCTACTTAGGTAACACTTGTCCGACACATTTCCCCGGCGAGAAAAAACAGCGCCCCTTAATTACCATACCGCTCATAACTCCGGAATCAAAATTCATCAGATTAGATAAGCCCCGCATAAGAATCGGAGGATTAACATATCAAACGCACGGCACTGTTCATCAGATTACTCTCAGTCCGCTGCGATTTTTTCCACGGCTCCACCCCAATACTCGTCAACTCGCTGACGAAACCGTCGTCGCATCGGATCCTTTTCGAACCAGGTTCTTGTCCACCTGGGTAAGGCACTTGGCTTTGGGTGAAGAGAAAAGAAGAAGGGCCCGAAAAACCGCGGCACGAATTGAAATTTGAGCGTCGATTGTACGATAGGCGGGGAAGTGGTGAGAGAAAGTGAAAAGAAAATTCGGAACTCGCGGAGAGTGTTCGTATTAAGTGAAGGTCAGAAAAGTGGAGTTTTAAAGTTGCCGGAATTTCACGTGGTGGGAAAATGGGTTGAAGTATTTTATGGTATTACAGAGAAACGCAAATTTTGGAAGAGTATTTATAGTGAAAAAATACTGTAAAGTTTAAGCAAGTAAATACTTTCGGTGAAAAATATAACACTATAGTTTAATTACCGTAACTAGACGAAGACTGGTCAAGGCTATAAAAACTGAAATTCTACAGCCGAAAAGGGATGTTTTCTAGTGAAATTTTCAAGTTGCAGAGTAGAAACTTTCCAATTTATCATTCTTAATCCAAAATTTACAAGAAATATGAAAAAATTAAAGATGTAACAATTTCCTAGACGCCATATTTGTGTTCAAAAGCTTTACCCCGCTGATCCGACTAGAGTTGCCAGAGAGAAGGATATCATCCCCAATCTATCTATATCCCTAACTATTCCTTATGGATTTGGGTAGTTTCCCTCCATGTTACTTGCGGCACTAGATCCAATATTGATTTTCCTTCGGCTTCAGTATATTAGTTTTGCCATTGATTCAAACGTCCATCCTTTCGAATGCAGAATTCAATTTCATACGAAATTATTCTTTCTCCATCAAACCCACTTCTCGCTCCAAAATATTATATTCCCGCTAAAACTAATAATCCTATTTACTCGCCATCTACCAAGTTTGCTAATCACTTAAACATTTCTCGGGCATTGAAGCAATTGAAGCAATTCTTGAAAACGTTTCTTCAAAGTGGGTTCAGAGACACCGCGTTCGGCATCAAAGAAAATAATTTATCGGACTCAGTAGCAGTCGGCATCGGCTCGATTAGCGGCTGTCGCAGTGGAGCAATCGACGACACGACGAGGCACTAACCTAGAAAAGTGATTTAGGAGATTGGCGGTCGCTAATAAAGGCAGTTTAATCGCAGCCGGTCGGGCTTAGGCAACAACAAATTGTAATGAATTGCCGCACGCAGCGCGGTGTCCGCGCGAAAGTCGTACCTGGGAATCGAGTCGTTTCAATGCTAATCATCTTTTCCTCCCCCGGGCGAGGAGAAAGTCGCGCGAGATTTATCGGCGATGGTGCAGCGAGAGGTGAGTCGCCGACTCCGTTGCGAGAGACTCTTGGGAATTTGTGCACGGGATTTTGTTTAATTGGGGCGGTGAGAAAGGGGGTAATTGGCTGTTTGTAAGGAAAGGAGCTTGTCAGTTATGTAATTGATTGGTTGGAGTGCAAAATTCAAAGGCAAAGTAAAGACATTTGATGTACAAGTTTCGGGGGGTGAGAATGTGTTTAAAGTTAGGTTAAACAACATTTGGCACGGTTACATTTTAGGGTAGACATATTATGATTGACAACATCTCATGTTTTGGGTCATTTCTCTATAATTGAAAAATGTTAGGTTTTGAGTTTGAGTTATGAAAGTTTAGAGTAACTTCAAAAATGGCTAAAATTGTCCTTTCGATGTTCCTTTTCAAAAGTGATTTCTAACTGAATGCATTCAAGGCACACCTTTAACATCACAACTCCTTCGTAAAATTCACATTTAACCAAGTGTCGCATCAGTTACTATCCATTCTTTTACCAACATAAAACATCTTCGTTAGATGTCTTCCTATTTATACATTTTCCGAGAATACCAGCATGTCCTGCAAAAAAATTAGATCGCGAACTCTCCAATAATATACTCCCAAAAATAAACACTTCTTTGTCCATCCCACAACATTCTCCTATCGAAACATGTCTAGGCAAAACACCTAAGAAAAACTTTTCAAAAGGTTTCCTCGAACCTCCCTCAGCTCATTCAAACAAACAACTTAACACCTCGCTGATCCCATCCTCTCGCAAAAAGGTGTATCTGCATCCCCAATGTAAATCCTCCCACCCCCTGACACTCCCGAATAAACCGTTATTACATCCCCAACTTTATTGACAAACAGCAATACAAATTCGCCGGCAAACGTCCCGAATGATTAACACATTGATCGCTGTGGAATTCAGCGAAACAAAAACGCCGGGAATCCGTAGGTAACAAGCCGATAAACAATATGCCGGCGTTCGAAAATGGTCCGCGCTCGCCCACCTCCATTACGATGCAAATTCATCGCATCGCGTTCGACAAAAGTGTTTGATTTTCTATAAGCCGGCGATTCCGGCCGGCGCGATCGATCGAAAGCGTAATTGAACGGCGCCTTCGTAGCCGGGACTTTTTGTCTTGGAGATTGATATCGATTGATCGGATCGCTTATTGAATCCTTCACGGGCCAAAAATGCAATCAAACGCCATTGAATTGCGTAATGGGATTTCACGGGTACGGCGTCCCGCGGACAATGGCGGATCGTGCGTCGCCCTTGCGCTATGTGCCGCCAGGTCTCGCGATATTTTTCGCAGGCTTTATCATGAGTAATTGGCGATCCGTGGTGATAAACGAGGAGCTATGAAGTAATGGTTTAATTGCAGGAAACTGTTGCGGCCTGAACGTGGACGAAACCGGTAGCCGGGAATCCGGAAATCCGAGTGGCGGCGGACCAGGTGACGGAGGAGTGTCGGTGATACCGGACCGGCCGCCGCTCGAACTAGATAAATTGCCGCCTTATCACGACGTGGCGCCCAGCCCCGGTGAGTACATAAACCCGACAACGCGCCATCGATAAGCCGGTCATACGCCGGATAATAACCGAAACCGGAGGAGCGCGGGCTAATTGTGCTAATTAGCATGGTTATCGGCAATTGCCCGTCATCGGCAATCGGCAGTTCGATCGGCAGATTGCGATCGGGTGTGGAGTTTCGTATAATAGAGAAATTAAGGAATCAAAACCGGTGGTGCGAGCTCGCCTTTTTTGCTGCTTTTCATTCCATTTTTGCGTTTTATTTTCCCTAATGACCTGTTCGGTTTTTTTGACAGACCGGATTGTTCGACGGAATAAACTATCGTTATCGTATCGGCTTTAATTGTCCGACACCCGGCGGTTATCGACGGGCCTGTTTTCACGCGCGCGCTATCTGTCGGTGAAAAGTGGCGGCTGCGATAGATAAAAACTTTTCTCGGCCACTTTTCCCCTCGAGTGTGTCGGGTAATTACAACCTGCGAAGCTTCATTAGTCATGAGTTTCGCGCGCTCATGTCGGAATTTATTTTGCGCAAATTGACACGCGCGATGACGCGGACGAGTGGCTCGAAGAGTTTGGCATAATCATCATCATCGGCGTCGTCACCGTTTCGATCAGAGCGGATTTATTAAGTTTTTTCGTCCGCGGCCATTCGGGCTGAATAATGAGAGTAATAACGGCTGGGATGGAAATCGGAAATTAAGTTTTCATGGAAAATAAATTAACCAAACCCTTTTTTACGGAAGAGAAGATCCTTGTGAGAGATTCCAGATGGAATGACGGAGCGGATTCCCGAAACCAGGATACAGTCACGGACCCCAGCGTGAATTTAAATCCCCATGAAAAAAGCTGCATCACTTCCCACGTGGACCAATTTTGTATATCAAAATTGGCGGCTTGATCACGTGGGAAGCCCCGTATGCTCGCTTCTAATGAGGATTAAGGGGCAAATGGCATTACTCTTACTTTCGAAATTAATGAAATTTACGCCGGGAGGACGTTTGAATTACGTCGCACGAAACGTGACGAGTGTTTTAATACAGACGTAGGAAATTATCACTTCCTTCTGTGAATTGCCATCTGGATTAAAAATCTCTTTGATGCTTGCGATCAATACGCTATTTACATAAGGAGTTAGTTTCTTGTACGAAAAATTGCTTTATGTCGTGAAGGGAATCTCATTTTTATGAAAAATACACTGTCACGATTTTAGTAATAACAGTTCATAAATTGCATTTCGTGTGTGGCTATAATACGAAACGTCCCAATGCTGTTTCATTTTACGATAAACAATAGAACCAAAAGAGTGCAGTAAAACTGAAAAGTTCAGTCAAGAACAAATAGGCAATTTTGTATCCTTCTTCCCTGTAAAAGAATAAATAAAGTAATGGAGCAAACAAAGTGAATACTTTCAAAACTCCAGTAAGAAATGTTTCATAATATTCTGATATAGATCATAGTCTCAAGTACATGGTAGCGTTCTTTTCAACCAATTGTTTCTGCTAAATATCAAATTTAATTGTGCCATGTTCTTTCTAATAAATATTAGTTTTCTAGAAAAACAATGTTAATCTGGCTTTAAAGAAGGTTCTGGGCGTCCCAGTGTAGGAGAACATGTAGAATGATGTAATATTTCTTATATTCTTAGTACATTTATTCGTTAAATGTTGTTAGGGTCACATATTCAGGAATTATCAAGAAAAAAAAGTTTGAAATAAACTATTTTATTTTATCCACTTTATTTTCATCCGTTTCGTAATCGGGTATATGTATTAAACATTGATTTTCTCGACCACTTCAGCTGTGTAAACTGGTTATAGCTTACTTGTATGTAAAGTCAGGATTTGTTTATCCTCTTCATGCAATGAGCCTGCAATAAATAATTCATGACGAAACCATAACATATTATGCTTTACCTGCATTAAACTTCGTAATTGAATGAGTATATATTTAACGATGTTATAAGTTAAAAATGTACTAATAACATCGTTATTAGTACGTATTTATTAGTATGCGTTTGGATTAAAAAACAACTCCAAATGCTTGATTACTTTATCCTGATACTTAAAGGTACGTGGAATTCTCCTGTAATAGAACGCCCAGGACCTCCATGCAGTATACATGAATTTTTTCCCCTCGACGACCAATTTTTTATTAGAAATAATATGTCACGTCATTTCATTGCAAGGTCCGGTTTAATTTAATATTCAGCAGAAACAATTGGTCAAAAATAACGTGATTTCACTGAAATTTCAATGTCGATAAATGTTCACGTACAGAAAAGTATTTCGTCGTGAAACGTCAAACAATTTTTTACTTTCTCTGAATCACGTAATGGAATTAAAAGCCGGATGTCACTGTATGTTAATTCCAAATCGACGTAGACTTTAAATATTTAAAATTCGCAGAACTATTATTTATTACGTACAAATATTTTAAAGCGAGTCATAGATAATCTACTCTTGTTTTAATATCGAGACACATTTTATATTTTATATTTTATATTTTATATTTTATATTCCTGCACAATGAACCTAAATTTCAGTTTATGATAACTTGTTCCGAACATTATACTTAAATGTCCACTACTAAGAGAAAAATGACATTAACGAGTCATGGTAATTTGCAGTAATAAAATACTTTATCGCAAAAACGTGATCATTAAAGCTTCCTGCAGGTAATAAAAAATATTTCCGAAACTACTTTTCATTAGTATTAGTTAAACAGAACCAACTCTCCCTTTAATCACCTCTTCTACATACTTTACTTCCCAACTTTTTTTCACGCGCAAAGACATCTCTCATCGCCCATTTACCCTCAAAACCCGCTTCTTTTCAAACCTTCCCAAACTAGACGACTGCTACTTTCAACTTACCCCGCAAGCACCGGTAAAAACGTTCTTGAATTGCATCGCATTTCATTGACGTTTCAAATTCAAGTTTTAAAAGCATGTAAAATTGTAAAATAAAATAACGGAAGTTTAACAAATTAATATAACAATACTTGGAAAAATATATGTTAGTGAAAATGAACATTAACATTAATTACTTTGCTATATGAAGATCGTAATGCATTTTAAAATATCGGTAGATAATTACTGGAATTAAAATAGGTAAGAATAGACCTTATAAATATTCTCGTGAAGGATTAAACAAATAATATTTACTTCAACCAACTTAATATTTGATTACGTCATCTAAATTTGTAATTGGTACAACTAAAGTTTAGTTGAATGAAGAAAGTTCAGTAATTGGTTCTTTTGAAGCAAATAATTCAGTTAGGCGAAGTAACTGTTCACTATCTAAAAAGTATGTTTTTAAACGTAAATAAATACATTATTTTCATAATTACCTTCGCATATAACAAAAATGTTTTAATACAGATTATTGATATATTCATCAATTATGCTGTACGTAATCCTATCCTGTAATTAGTTTTCATGTTTACGAACTACAATATATTCAGATTAAGTTTATTTAAACTATTTATCAATAGATAAACGCAAACCTCGCAGGCAAATTCAATTTAAGTTTCATTAACCACGTGTTTGGTAGCTTATCTTAATCAAATGTTATGATTTACTTAGCAATTTTCAATGAAGAACTGCGAAACCGTAAAGACTAGTTCTCATTTCCAACACAAAATCTACTTTCTTCAAATTGTCCATTCCTGTAAGAATTTGCAGCATTTATATATAATAGAGAATTCTTGAAGCCACAAGTGTTCTCCATAATGTTTGACATTGATCCATCATTTTTAACAATGTATTCAAGATGAACCATAATTTCTTTTGTTATTGATCATAAATTATCGTTGTGAGGGAAAGTGAAAGTTGCGCTCGAGGTGCATTATCGATTATGTGTATATTGCATAAACACTGAGAAAAAAAGTTTTGTCTAATACAAACAACGCATAATGATTACCCTTAAAATTTATGACATAGTGAATGTATTAATAAAACTCAAATAAATTTGCTAAAGTTTATAATAAATCGATTATTCTTTACATTTACATTTACATTATCTAAACAAAATATGTCCGAAAACCAAGATAACAGTGTATGCGTTTACGTTGTTTATACATGTTTGTTTGCAAATTGTGGTTATTACGCGAAGTTTATTATTATCCATAAAGACAAAAGCTGTGAAAACAGTTTTACATAACTGCCCTGGAGGAAACAACATTATGCAAAACACTGCGAATCCCTCCGAAAAGTTCTGCATATTTTCTAGTGATCTCTGAAAAAATCTATAAAACTCTATGGTTTTGTAAATCTCTACAAAGCTATTTGCAGAAGAGACTTTCGCAGAATATCGCAGACTTTCGCAGATTCGAAACCTTAGATAAGCGGTTTTTGACAACTTTAGAAAAGTTTGACCTATTATTCTATTACTCGGAGTCTGAAAATTTTTCTGCTGAATATCGTGGCAGATTTTGTAAGTTACAAGTGGAAACAATAACAGAAAACCGTAAATATGTGTTACATAGTGATAAAAATTACGAAAACAAATATTTATTCGTATAAAAATAGTAAATATTGCTTTCTTTTG
>JABFPB010004549.1:0-14731 GCA_022817645.1 Ceratoteleas bidentatus
TAGGGGATGTTCTAGGCGACGATGTCGTACCAGGGCACGACCCGGGTAATGTCCCGAGGACATTTTGTTACAATTTTTTTACTATTTTAAAATTTTGAATATGTCACAAATGTAACAAATTTTCGAATGTTTCAAAATTTTTTATTTGTTTAATCTTTTTCCCAATTTTTAATTTTTGTAATTGTTCGATATTTCAACATTTGATACATATTTTAATTTTTCAAAACTGGTCAATAACGAATTGAATGAATTGGAGGCATGTTTTGGATGGAAATGAAAATATAGCGCGTATGCAAACATAATATTATGCGTGATGTTAGGTCGTGGAATTAGTCATTTCACGGTAATATCTTGAAGGAATTGTAGCGGCGTTCCGCATAATTCGATATTGAGATTTAAATTCGTGGATGCAGAATAGGATAATCGAAATTTTCAATATTGTGATTGAAAGTTCTGGATTTCAGAGCTGTGGAAATAGGGTAAGTGGAAGTAGATTTATTTTTAAGTAAGTGAGGATTAAATATATACAGCGGGCAGCTAAATGCGCCAAGTGAGCTGCTACGTGCGGTTAGTGGGCTGCTAAATGCGCCATCAAGGCTGCTAAATGCGCTAAGCGGACTGTTACTTGTGTCTAGTACTTGCTAGTAGATAATATAACTTTGCTGAATAAGACAATAGATTACAAATACATGTTGATGTATATTATAAAATATATACGTTAGAGTAAGCAATAGTAGAATATATTGGGACGTAATTATAATCAAAACCTGGAATATAAAATGAAATATAATATTAATGATAACACATATTCTTTAGAAGAACATGATATAAATGTTATTACTTCCGGAGAGTGGTTGAATGACGAACATATTCATACATTTCATGCGATGTTGGAACAGTGTTCTGATTTTAGACCAAGATCGACGCTGCTGGTTCAACATGTTGATAGTATAGAAGAATTAGAGCACCCAAAACAAACACATGTGCAAGTACTACATGACGGTATAGCACATTGGGTTTGTTGTTATTATGATGGTAAGAGTGTGTACATATATGATTCCTTAGAACAGAGTCGTAATGCAAACCGTTCTAAAGTAAATCAGAACATTATGGCTTATATACAAAAATTATTTCCATTTCACGATTTTAGAACATATCCAGTGTTAATACCCGATGTACAGAATCAACCGAATTGCGATGATTGCGGTGTATATGCAATCGCATTTGCGATTTCAATATTATACGGTATTAAACCGAACGAAGTACAATATAAACATGAAGATATGAGAACGCATCTCCTAAAAATGTTCATGAATCAAACTATAGAACATTTTCCATTACAATTGGGTAACATAGTTTTACCATCATTAGATACCATGAAGAAACGGCGTGCGAATTCTTTACGGAAAAGGTTATCACGACATATATCAAAGGAGAAAACAACGATATCTAAAAGCGAAAGAAACAAGGTGTATTATATGAATAACGCCGAACGTTTAAGAGATAAGGCAAAACAGAAATATACATCTGACAGTGGTATGGTGAAACAAAAACGACGTGAACATTACATGCTCCATGCATCAGAAAAGAAAGGAAAAGAGCGAATGAAGTACGCGATAAATTCAACACAGAAGAAAGAGAAAGAGCGAGCGAAGTACGCGATAAATTCAACACAGAAGAAAGAGAAAGAGCGAGCGAAGTACGCGATAAATTCAACACAGAAGAAAGAGAAAGAGCGAGCGAAGTACGCGTTGAATTCTATGGGTAAAAGACAAATAGAATGTAAAAGATATGTTTGTAATCCAGCAAAAAAGCGGGCATATGAAAAAATGATGTACGCTGAACATAATTTTGTGAAACGTGAAAATAAGCGTAGACTATATCATATTAATATTCAACGTGAACGTTGGAGGAAACGGACGGATAAGAACCGACAAAATAAACGAGTTCATAAGAAGAGAGCGATTTTAATATCGACGGAAAAGAAGCATTTTGTAAAGCGTTACAGTTATAAATATAAAGTACGGAATTCTAGGAATAGTCGTAATGTGTTGAGGAGATCATCAAATTATTATATTTCGAGAATTGCTTCGAAACTTCGTGGAGGCGTCGTTACTCGTACATTACAAGCAGAATGGATGTATAAGTGGTGTGTAGTGCAAAAAAATATAGATTATCGTCGTATGAAAAAGATATTTACAGAGTTAAAAGAGCAATCTTGTGCAATTTTAATACGTTATAATGAAGCAGTCGTGTTGTATGCACATGATAAAAATAAATTATTGGAAGCATTGTGTGGTAATTCGCATCATACACCTTCAGCCGAAGGATATTTTTATGAAACATCGTATGCTTTTGGGCAGATTGTAATGGAAAAAACTTTGCAATGTAGTATTGCAGGAAAAGTAACCAATATTTTGCCTTTAATTAAAGAAAATAAAAAATCTTGGTTGTGTACTGATGAATGTCGTATTATGATGGAAACATTAACAAAATACATTCAACTGTTGAGAAAAATTACGGCGACGACTATGCGAATGATAACGAAGAACAAATTTATTCATAATGTGCGGCAATGTTCTAATACACAAATTAAATATAAAAAAGGACACACGTTGGAATGCCATATGAATCCACATCTTTGTAATTCGTATTTTGCGACATTGCAATCTTTGGCACCGCATATTATAGAAGTGCGTAGGTTAAAAATGAAGTTATACAAGTTTGTTCGATTGTGCGACAGATATACAAGAATAATACGTGGAATACAAAATATAGATGTGATATTTATAAAGCAAATAGCTGAGGAAGCGCATAAAAACTCACGATCTTTCGTGGATAATAATAATACTTGTTTGGATGAAGAAAAAATGTATGTAGATTATCATGCTGCATTCTATGACCTTAAAAAAAGATCGATGGATCTTCCGCGGTATGAGTGTATATCATGTGAAAAGATATGTCTCCATAGAGCTGTTATGCGAGTACAGAATTTACGTAAAACGATCCAAAATTCGACGTGGGATCGATTAATATCACATTATAAAGATAACGACAAAAATTTATTTATATGTAAATATTGTTTGAAATATTTTCGGGATGATAACATGCCACCTACATGTACCTTAAACAACCTTGAAGTTCAGCCGTTACCCGGAGTATTGTTTCAGCTGAATGAATATGAAAAAATGTTGATACAAAGAGCTAAGGCATTTCAGATTGTTCAAAAAATGGGAAGTGTATCGAATAAGCATGTGCTTCAGAAGCATCAGTTACATAAAGTTATAGGACGCACTTTTCATTTACCATTACCTTTACAGGAAACCATGAACAAGATATGTTCTAGCAAGGAGCCGTTGAATTTAAACCAGGAATTTTATATAATTGTTCGTGGGATTCCTACCAAAAAAAAGTAGTGTGGGAAGATTTTGTAGACATGAATAAAGTGTACAGCGCTTTGCAATGGTTGAAAAATAATAATCCGCATTACAAAAATATATGTTTACCTTCAACAACGGAACAATTACTGCACGGTGTTGAGTTAAATATAGAATATGCATTGGAGAATGATGAACATGACAGCGATGATGAAATGGAAACGGATGAATGTGTAGTGAATGTACAAGAAGGGAAGTCTCTCGAAGCAGACGTGACAGAAGAAGTGGATATGTATGAACAATATACTATTTATCCAATGTATGCTAAGAGATGTAATGAAACTCCGGCAAAACTATATCAATTGTTAAAAGTTGAGGACGTGCCTTTGGATAATAGGTATAAGTTGTTGGATGTATTGTGCTACCCCCATTTATTTCCGTATGGTAACAATGGTCAGCATGAGAATAGAAACATACATTTAACAGATAGTGCGTTTATAAAAACGAAACTATTGTCGAGGCACGCCAGATTTCGACTGAATATACAATATATATTTTTTCTTTTAAATAATGCAAATATACGACAATTAAAGAGTGGTATATATTATACAATGATGGTAGCTAATACACGTGAAAGGTATACTGCTGGAAGATATTTGCAACAATTAACAGAGGAAAATGTAGAAATTAATTTGAATGCTATATTTTCAAGACTTCGCAATACGGAGCCTTATTGGAAAAAGCCACAGAATGATTTGAGATGTATGGTTATGCATTATGGACCCGCTACGTGGTTTATGACTTTAAGTCCAAGTGAGTGGAACTGGGATGATTTGGGTGAATATTTGCGTGAAATGAACCCACAACATTCGGCATTGTCAACATCGGAGCTCATAGTTAAGGATCCTGTAAGCACGTCACGATTTATGAATATTATATTTAAATCCATGTTAGACTTTATATGTTCATCTGATAATCCTATAGGGAAAGTAAATCATTATTTTTGGCGTCAAGAATATCAAGGTAGGGGGATGCCTCATCTACATATGTTAATATGGGTTGACGAAGCGCCGATTCTTGGTAAGGCATTCGATGAGGAAGTAGTAGCTTTTATACAAAAATATATTACGTGTCGAGTACCTGATAAAATTATATCTCCGACTTTGTATGAAACCGTTACTTCCGATCAGGTACATAAACATAATTCATATTGTATGAGACGAAAGAAAGGAAAAAAAGGTAATACACAGAATATATGCAGATTTGGGTTTCCAAGAATAATAAATACGGAATTCATTCTTAGAGATGTTGCTACTTCTATTGCCGGACGAAGAAATTTGCAGAATAATTGTAGATTGTACGATTTGCCGAGAATGGAAGAAGAAGTATATATTAACGATTATAATCCAGTAGTGAAATTAGCATGGAAGGGCAATATGGATATACAGTATATTGGAGAGTCATCCGAGTTTATAACACATTATTTAACTAAATACGTATCAAAAAGCGAGGTTGCTACAGCTACATTAGGAGATGTTCAAAGTAATCAGACTTTGCTGTCAAAATTATGGAATATAGGTTTTCGAATGTTAACAAATAGAGAATGTGGAATATTAGAAGCGGTAGATACTTTATTAGGATATTCATTGTATGGAACAGATCGTGAAACAGTGTTTCGGTGGATAGACGTTAATGAAATACGAAATAGAAAAGTAAAGACGTACGAAGAAATTAAAAATCTTCATCCTGACGACACGAATATTTATAATCCATCGATTGTGGATGATTGGTATCCTAGAAGACCCGCGGCATTAGAATCAACAACGTTGTATGACTTCGCTAAATGGTATGACGTTGTAAAAATAGTACCGAAATCATCGAACGAGTGGTATGATTTACAGAATGGAATGTATTTACATAAGAGATTTACGCCTTATTTGATAAATCATTACCGTTATAATATAAAGATAGAACCAGAAAAGTATAACTTTGCGTTGTTGTTTCTGTTTAAACCATGGAGAGAAGAAGCGGAATTAAGAGGAATACATGACACATATACAGACGCATTTAAATATGCTGCATTACACTTAACTGAAGCAATGAAGTATCATGAAAAATTGGATGAAATTAGAACGGCATATGAAAAAACTATTGAATTAATAGAAAAGCGGGAACAAGAAATGGAACATTCCAACAACACGAATGATGATGAAGAAGTATTAGAATGTAATCCAATAGAGGCAGATGGAGCAATGCACGATGTGGCCGAATTAGCAGAAATATGTGTTGACAGTGAAGCAAATATTGATGTAGAAACATTAATTCGTGAATTAAATGGAGATCAGAAAAGAGTGTTTGATAAAGTATTGGCATATATACAAAGTGATTCAAGTGTTTTACGATTATATGTTAGTGGACAAGGCGGAACGGGTAAGAGTCGTTTAATTCAGACGATAAAAGTAGCATTAAAATCACAGTATGGACAAAATACTGCAATTGGAGCACCTACAGGAATTTCGGCATATAATATAGATGGTGTGACGATTCATCGGTTATTTCAATTACCGATAAGTAATGATAGTAAACAACCAAAATATGCGCCTCTATCTGACAATGTATTACAACGTTTAAGAGAAACAATGAATAATATAAAATTATTTATAATTGATGAAGTATCTATGGTTTCTAATTTAACTTTAATGTACATCAATTTACGATTGTGCGAAATATTTGACACAACATATTCTGATGCCGAAGATGGTTGGTTTGGTAATAGACATATATTATTGTTTGGTGATTTGTTACAACTATCACCCGTAAATGGCAACATGCCATTTGTTAAACTAACAGGAAAAGAGATTCGTAAATGTATTGGAACAATGGGAACTCCCAACTTGTGGCAATTGTTTCAATATGAAGAGCTCGTACTAAATATGCGTCAATCGGATATTGTATATCGAGATATTTTATCTCGCATACGTATAGCTGTGCTCACAAATGATGATATTAAAATATTACAAACGAGGATGATACAGTTTTCGGGTAGAACTATTGACGAACGGTTATCAGAAATATGCACTTACATGAATACATTGCCTGCAGATGCAGTATGTTTATTACCGACACGTCATTTGTGTTCTACATTAAATACCGCAATGCTGAATAAAATACACTCAGAAGAGATATTACTGATTGCAAATGATAACTATGAATGTAGTGAATACCAAAAAAGTAAAGTGCGACGTATACTCGACGCAGGTGATGATAATGTAGCACAAACAGCGGGAATCGAAAGAGTAATCGTAGTAAAGATAGGAGCAAAGATTATGGTTAGAAGGAACATAGATGTTACGTTGGGTATCATTAATGGTACTATAGGTAATATTGAATCAGTAACGCGTAGTGTAGATGGCAGAAGTATTGAGTCAATAAATATAGTTACGACAAACAATAAATATTTTACAATTCAACGAGTAGACTTTAAATTTCAGATATTTCATAGAATAACGGTTTGTCGTTCACAGTTCCCCATCACAATAAGTTACGGAGTAACAATTCATAGAAGCCAAGGATTAACGTTAAGTTGTGTGCTGACAGATATAGGAAATATGATATTTAGTGACGGACAAGCGTATGTTGCACTGTCGCGGGTAAGTTCGTTAGATGGTCTTCATTTAATAAACTTTAGCCCGAAATCAGTATCAGCAAATATCACGTGTATAGGAGATTATAATCGCTTGCGACTTCAACATGCAACTAATTTGCCCGTTATAAAAATAACGTAGACGAATAAATATATTATTCACGATGCACGTTGGACTATAAGAAAAGGGATTCATGATGTGCAAAGTAGCAGTGTTGAGGACCAAAAATCAATAAATACGTGGAATATATATGGTTTATCGAATATAGATGGAGTGTCATGTTATGCTAATGTTGTTGTGCAATGTTTATTTCATTGTACGTTAATAAGAAGACGAATATTGACCATGAAAGATTCAGATGTATTAAAGACACTAGTGAAACAATATTCGTGTCGTGATAGTAAAATAGATATCTTAGCATTACGAAAAAGCATACATACCATATATAGTTACAGAGAACAACAGGACGCGTGCGAATTTATTGGTGATCTGGCAGCAAAATATTATGAAATAAGAGACATAGTAGAACATACTGTGCGATATATAACTCGGTGTGATAACAAACATTGTAATTATAATAGAATACATTCAAGTGTAGGCATAGTATTATCTGTACCAATATATCGTCATGCACAAACGAATACAAACAGTATTACGTTAAACACACTATGTGATGCAGAATTCGACGTTTGGCGGGGTATTGATGGTGTATGCGAAGTGTGTAAGAACAATAAATTAGTTAGAAAATTCACCATTGATTCTACGAATGAAATAATATTGTTACAATTACTTTTATATGAAAAGTTAAATGATAAATATGTAAAAATTAACGATCTCAAAATAGTAAATATACCGAAAACGAAATTAATATTTAATGGAAAAATATATTCAGTCATTAGTGTAATATTTCACATTGGAGACAGAATGAATTGTGGACATTATACGGCAATGCTTCGAGAAGAGAATGGGTCCAGTTGGTATTATGTAAATGATAAAAATGTACTAAAGAAACAGTGGCCTAGAGGAGCGAAAAATGCGTACTTATGTTTATTGCAACGGGTACATAAAAAGTAAAATACACATAATTTTATGGGTATCTATGCAATAGGTTCGTCATTGTCGTCGCCCATACGTCGCCCTTGGCCTCCCCGATTTTCCTTTTCACGGCCATTTTCTGGACGTTTATATGGGTGAACATATAAATCTCGTATCATACCCCACAATGCACGCTTTTTCCATCCGCCGCGAGTGCCTCTCGGAGAGTGGTAATCTACAATCAATGAAATATATCCTTGATATAAAACTTCCATGTTTCTCAGAATGTGATATGAGTTGAGTAATATATGAAATATATATAGTGGTAATGCAATGTAGATGTCGCATGTACACGGACAAAACTGTTGGTTCAAGCGAACGTCAAAATTCTGAAACAACTGAATATTAACTTAAAGCACATAAACGTTGGACTAAATTAGTAAACTGTGGACTTGAACTCGGTTTTATTTATCTACTCTATTTTATGCAATAAATCAAACATGATGCGTGAAGTTTAGATGTCGCTCACGAGGATTATTCGATTGGCGCAATAGTATTGACTCAAGTACAGGCATAGTGAATGTTCATGTACGTGAAAATATATTGTAAGTAACGAAACGTTTTCATGGAATGATTTTTTGTATATGAGAAAGTTTCAACTGTAGTTTGTACATACTTTGACCGTGATATATTATATTATGTAGTTCCATACTTTTATTGTATTTATTAGGGTTGCTGATTGTTCGAACTGTTCATGACATGAACAGTTCGAACTGTTCAATTATCAATAAAGTTCAAACAACTTCGAGCAGTTCAAAAGTTTGTTAAAAAACACTGTTCAAACGTTTAAATGAAGCATTGCAATGTTTCAGTATGTTAACAATAAATAAATAACTTCGATTACGTTCAAAATTTTCATAAACTTCAACAATATACGACATTTTAAATTATTCGAAATAAGATAGAAAGTTGAATATACAGATTTAAACATTCAAAGTAGATTGTATTCAAAATGCTTACACAGTTGATTAATAGATAACTAATAAGGAAAACTTCAGACACTTTTTTTAGAGAAATTTTAGAGAAAAAAAATAGTCTTACAAGTCCTACAAGTTCTACAAGTCCTACAAGTTCTACAAGTCCTACAAGTTCTACAAGTCCTACAAGTTCTACAAGTTCTACAAGTCCTACAATCATTTCCGGTTTATTTCCAGAAATTCTCGTTGCAAATTCCCGAGTGATTCTATTTAACTAGTATACTATTTAATGCTCTTATTCAACTAAAGTTTGATATAACAATTGAATGTGACATCAACATTCAATACATGAAAGTATCTAGTTAATATACAAAAACTCGCGTTTAGTTATACAGCGACTACTTTTTGCTCAAATCCCTTTTTTGTTCAAACACCAATTTAAAGTAATAATGCAAAAAACGTACCTTTGGATGTGCCTGCTTGTTTGTCATTTTCAGAATGTGGCAACGCAGGCGGCTGTTCGCGAGGTTGCCCTTCCGGCGATTGTTGATTTGACAGTGCTGCTAGTTGTTGTTGCATTTGTAGCAATTGTTGCTGCAACTGCACTTGCTGCGCATGTTGCTGCGCGCGTTCCTCTGCCATCCGTTGTTCACACTGCTGCTGAAGACCAGTTATCGCTGCGTTCGACATTCGCAACAATTCTTCTTGCTGCTGCTGCAGTATGCGCTCCATATTGTTCTGAAAGGAAAAGATATTGATTGATATTAATATAAGAAAATATAAGAAAATAGCTGTATCGACAGTAGACGTGGAGATTTCTTGACTTACATTGTCCTGATAGCCATCACGGTAGCGTGCAAAACACTGAGGATAAAACATATGAAAATCAAATTATATACCGTTGAAGGTCAGCTAAGTGTCGTTTGTATCGCATCATCTAAACTTATTCAAAAATACACAACACTCCGTCAATATGCGTATTATAAGATACTGAGGATATTTATCGAGAACGATGTAAATATAGAAGACGCGGTACAATATGATCATTTGTAACAGTAAAACCGTTAATATTGGGGTCTTTCATAAATTACGTAACGCACTTTGTGGGAGGGGGGTGGTCGGTGATGGGTTATGCTTTGTGTTTTATAGATAGGAAAACGTCTGAAAATGCGTTAAATGGGGAAGGGGAGGTCAAAATGTTCCAATTTAGCGTTACGTAATTTATGGACGGCCCCTGCTGATCAAGATTTTGATAGTCGGCTGCAACAGAAAAATATTTATATGTATTGTTCATGACAAATTATACACTAGGAAATGTTTGTTTAATTACTACACACTTCCATCTATCTACTGTTGAAGTTAATGATTACCTGTAGCTAAATAATAGCTGATTATACAGAATATATAGTTGGCATTATTAGACGCGTCAGTAGTAACGTAGAGGGCAACAGTTTGTAATATGTTGTTTTTGAGCAAAAAGAAGATATTGTATAATAGAACGCGAGTTTTTTTTTCACTAACTAGATACTTGCATTTATCGAATGGTGATGTCAGAATTAATTGTTACATTAAACTTCGCTTGAATAAGAGCGTTAAATAGAATACTAGTGAAAAGAGGAGGTGAAATGTTCAGTGTTGCATGCAATATTCAATATGATATCAGGAGAAATATGATGTCTTTATTAATGAATACATGTAGCTAAATAATAGCTGATTATACAGAATATATAGTTGGCATTATTAGACGCGTCAGTAGTAACGTACAGGGGAACAGTTTGTAATATGTTGTTTTTGAGCAAAAAGAAGATATTGTATAATAGAACGCGAGTTTTTTGTCACTAACTATATACTTTTATCTATCGGATGGTGATGTTAGATCCTATTGTTAAACTATAGTTCGCTTGAATAAGAGCGTTAAATAGTATTATAGTGGAAAGAGGAGGCGACATGTTCAGTGTTTCGTGCAAGTTTTCTTGCATTCAGTCTTTTTTTTGTTCGGCAATTTATATCTTCAGCAATTCAACAATTACGCAACTATTTTTACAATGTATTGTGATATGAAACTATACGTCGGTTGAACAAGACAATTATATGGTATACCCGGAGTAAGAGGATGTTATTTATTAAGTGCAGCAATATGTAAATAATTCCGTTTAAGTGCATGACATAAAACTTTTGAAATTTAAAATTTTAGAATTTCGATTATATGTTATGAATCCATCACTGTATCGAAGCCATCAATATCTGTGCAAGAGCTTTCATATCCGCGTGTTAACGAAACGACGATGTTTACATTGCTGAGACGTTGTGACACCTACATCATAATAGTTTGCAGAATTTTGATTCAGTATTAAGACACCTATCAGTTCATGCAGTTGAATTCGTGCAGTGAAAATATTCGACATGTCGGAACAGAAAATCGTAAGTATGCCTTTTAAACCACAAACCTATGGGTTTCCGTAAACTTAGTGGGTTTCCATAAACGAGGTGCAACCCAAATGGCCAAAATGCGTAATTTTCATTCCAATGATTTGAAATTTCGATATTTTGTTCCTATTAGCCTACATAAAAAGAAACTTGAACAAATCCTTGAAACAAATCCCCCTTTATATTAATTAAAATAGTTTCAAAAAAGGATATTTTTGGCGTAATATTTTAACTACAATTTTCATTCGATCTACTTTAAATTTTGCAACTTCATCAACGTATCATTATCTAGCATATGTAAAGACGAAATGTTATATTTTCTTTTGGTCTCGAGTGTGTCTGTAAATAATGAAATTAATCGTCAGAAATTTGGTTAAAAACAATCACGCCGAGTGAAAATTGAAACAAAAATTGATCGAGATAATCGCGTTTGACGCGGCGCATTTTAATGTTATTGTTAAATTAATGTTAAAATAATATAATTTGTAGTGCAGGTATGGAAATTTTGATTTTACTACGTAGTAGCGAAGGGATTAAAGTATCTAAAACTGCAATAACAAATGGTTCCCATTTTTTCGATTTTGATTTCATTATTTTTGGGTTGCACCTCCCCTTAAGTCCTTTTTTAAGTAAAAAATTTGTTTTTAAACAATTAGTATAGTTTAGATCAAATAACAAAACATGAAGGAACTAAACTGATGTTTAATTTAAAAGTGACGTTCTTTCAATATCAAAATATTTTTGTCTTTGTAACTTTTAAATATCAAATGCACATTTCAAGATTCATTACAAAGTGACTTAACTGGTTTTTGCGGGAACCCACAGAAACGTTTTATTTATCGTTGAACGCGTTATATGATTTATATTATTATTGATAATATAGATATAAAATAGTTATATAATACATTTGTGTGATTGTTTTCAGAAATATTGCGAAAACGTTGCAGCCGATTATGTTTGGCCAGATTTGGACATAAGCGAGTTGTCGGATTCCGATTTTGCAATTCCACCGTGTCGAACTACGAAGACAAGTGGAGTTAATTTAATAATCATTTTTTAGTGTATTTAAGTAAAATTGCACCCGTGTTACGAGAACCAAACAATTTCGAATTATGTATGTTGTTCGACATTAATCGTAATTTTGAAATATCCTTTATGTTATTTGGTAATAATGGAATATAATCTGGTTGAAAAAAATATTGGATGAAGATGGATTCGAACTCGCGATATTGTGAGTCTTCTAACCATCTAACCAATCGGCTACTAAGATTCTAATAAAGAGTATTCTTTTGAATTTACATTAAGATCCGTGTCTGGCATTAGAGAATATATGATTGTAATTCCCTGGTTTAAAAAGCATAGATGTTCAGCCTGAAAAATTTCGTGGCTGAAGTCACCCGCCGAATGCAACCGAAAATCGCACATATAGATGTGAAAAAGCTTTGCTGAAAGTTAGGAATCATAGCTGAAAATGGTACAAAACCGCAAGTGACACGTTTAAATGTGAAAAATTGTTGCTGAAAGTTAGAAATCTTGGCTGAAAATAAAATCGACACATTTCGTAGTATGAAACCGAAATTGACACATATAAATGTGAAAAATTGTTGTTGAAAGTTAGAAATCACAGCTGAAAATAAAATCGAAACATTTCGTACTACGAAACCGAAATTGACACATAAATGCGAAAAATTGTAACTGAAAGATAAAAATCGTGGATGAAAACTAACTGGACGCATTTCGTGTTTCAAAACCAATGCAACAGTTTTTTATGTTATAAATTATATAATTGATGAGAGGCCTTTAAAATAAAAAAATGTTTAACAATGATTGTAGAATCATTATTTGTATTTTTCTTTTCAATTATTATTGGTTTTTAAGTTTAATGGCACATGTGCTATTTACTATTTACTGCTAAGATGCTAGTATAACTTGTTTTTTGTTATGCAAATGTGACATGAAATTTGTATTTATCGTTAACAGTCCATTACGGGAAGTTCCCAGGACTATAATAAACGTATATACATACATACATACATACATACATGTGCAGTGCTACGAATACCGAACAAATGATAGAAAATATTATTTTATAGTATATAATAACAATAGTTTTGAAAATTAATATTTACTGTCACTCCCCCTTGCGTAAAAAGCGAACACTGTCAACTTTCTCAATTGAAACGTTTACAAAGGTTTTTCTTTGAATCTGAATTTTTAAAAATACAGATTTTTCACAATTAATGTTTTTTATTAATAACTGATAATAGTAATTAATACCCGGAAAAAAGTGAGGAGCAGCGGTTGCCGCTCTCAATGTGTAACCATTGCCTTTCGTTCGAGAAGTAACAGTTCCTCTGTGCGAGGGGGACTGAGTGCTCCTCGCCCGCGGATAAATGATAACGCAGTGACTCCAGGATTGCCAGTATTTTTGTATGCTTTAGCGCCATCTGCAGTGAAATATGTCGCCAACCCTGAGTGACTCTACTTTACCCGAGGGGCAACGGTTCGCCCTCCGAGGGGGGCTCAGTCTACCTCGGCGAGGGAACCGTTGCTGCTCGGTTAGCAGTAACCGTTCAATCCATGCAAAGAGTAACTTTTGCTGCTTGAGCGAGAACCGTTCCTCCTCACTTTTTTCCGTGTAGATAAAAGTTTAATTGAAAACAATCGCTCAATTTAGTAAAACTTAGCAGTGTCTGCGCAGATAACACCTTGAAGTGAAATAGAACTCAGCAAATTAAAATGGTCGAACAAGTCCAACATCCATATGTAAATTGAAAAATTTGCAACGTTGATGGTGGATTGAATTCCAATTTACAATGATTGCGTGCGGAAAAATGAGATCCCTCCCTAGTGAAACGAGTACGACACAACAACGTCGTACCTATGTCGTAACACCGTCGTAACACCGTCGTAACACCGTCGTAACACTTTTCAACATGAAACATCGCCAATTCAACTCAAAATATAAAACAAAAATTTTTCAGAATTTTCAAATTTTCAAAATATTCAAAAATTTTTCAAATTTTTAAACTTTTCAAAATTTTCAAAATTTAAATTTGTCAAATTTTTCAAATTTTTTTAATTTTCAAAAATTTTTTAAATTTTCAAATTTTCAAATTTATCAAATTTTCAAAATTTTTTTAATTTTTCAAAATTTAAAAATTTTTTCAATTTTTCAAAATTTTAATTTTTTTAATTTTCAAAATTTTTCAAATTTTTAAAATTTTTCAAATTTTCAAAATTTTTCAAATTTTCAAAATTTTTCAAATTT
>JABFPB010004550.1:0-14724 GCA_022817645.1 Ceratoteleas bidentatus
CGTATATGGGCATATATGGGCATATATGATTTTGTCATTTCATATATGGGCCGTATATGTTTCATTTTTACTAGGGAATCAGTGATCTCTTCTGCAAGAAAAAATGGCAAACCATATAAATGATTCAGGAAATCTCCCACTTCCAGGGCGCCAATTCGCCCTCAATACGAAATAAGTATTCCATAAGTTATCTTTCTAGATACTAATTCATCTTTTGTGGAGGAATATACAGAATGATTAAAATAATAAATTCGGGGGAATATACACTATCCTTATCTTAATGGCGTTGCAGGATTCGGAGGGATATACACTATCGTTATCGTTATCGCATTTTGTTTTCCTAAAATTTCGGAGGAACTTACATACGGCCAGAAAAAGACATTTAGTTTTATCGAAACTTGTATCACGTTTATCAAACAAGTCTCAAAACGTGACAATTTATTTTCTCTAAAAAACTATTTTACGGGCGGAGAGACACTACCAGTTGTTTATATTGCTTCCGAAACCAAGAGCACTTGTACTAATCTCCAGAAACTAACCGAATCAGTCCTCATCAACACCGCCTATTCAGCAGCAACGAAACAAACACGTTGCTCACCTATCCACCCCCTCACCTCCCTCGGTCCGTGAACTTCGCAGACAGACCGCTTCGCGAAAAAAAGCGTCGCCCGTGCAAACAGCGGCTGCGAACAAAACAATTTTCAGGCTACTCGTCTCAAACGATTAGAAGAATGCCATTGAAATTTCGTGTAGCGAATAGCTTTCGTCGCAAACGTGTCCAGAATAAACCGGCCACTCGAGCGTTGAAACGCCAACGCAGATTTTCCACGACTTTTCCGGCCCAAAATCCGCCGGTAAACGACCGCTCGCTCACATCCCCCCCCCTTTTCCGCGTCAGCTGCCTGTTCCCCCTTTGTCGCCAAGCGATAGCTTTTTCTGCTCGGCGATACCGTTCCTTCGCTGAATCCAGTCTGACCCATCTCGTATCATCGACCTGCATTTTCCACAAATATCCTGCACAACCGGTTGCCGCGACCTTTACGCCGACTTAGATTCAGCGCCCATTGCGAAGCTAGACGCAAAAATGTCGTCGCGGATAAACTTTTGTAAATCGAAATTGGGCCGTATTGCGGTGGAGATCGTGGGTGGAAGTTTCGATCGGATGCGCTCGTAAGAGCACTGCAATCTGTTTATGTAAACATTTTTGAAATTTAGGGGTCATTAAAGTTGTGGGGGGAATGGCCTTTACTTTTCACGTCCTTTTTCATTCATTTGAAGGAAAACGCTTCTTGTGAAGTGATTTCCTGGCTGGACAAATTATTTATATATAATATCAAATGAAAATCGACGCTGAAAACATATATTTTTGGTATTTTTTGGGTTAAACCTTCAAGTTTCACTTAAAACAAAATCAATAAATTAAAACAATCCAGTTTCACTTGAAACTAAATCAATAAATTGAAAAATGTTAAAAATTGGCAAAATGACGGCCATTTGAAAAAAAATTTAATTTTATTGAAATTAAATTTTTTTTAAATGGCCGCCATTTTGCCAATTTTTAACATTTTTTACCAGAAGTCAGTTAAGCTCCAGGGAATTTCATCTAGTTTAAGGTACAATTAACGGATTTAGTTTTAGATGACTCGTTCGGACGCTATATTTCCGCCCGTGTACAAAGTGCCGGCTCGCAAGCTAGAACACCACTGGAGTTGCTCTGGAGATAAGAACTTGAAACAATTTATAAATTATCTCGTGATATTAATAAAAAGGTTGCAAAAATCCGGGGATTCACATCTTCCTTCCTTTTCGAGAAATAAATTGTTTAAGAAACACTTTTTTTGGCGTCAAATAAGTAAATGCCCCCTTAAAGTACACACAAAATGAAATATAAGCATACAAAATGAAGCCATTTTTTTTTAAATGGCAGCCCATCAAATCTCTAGTTACGTCATATTACTATCGTTCATAGTTCTAGAGTTAAAACAATCAATAAAATGAATGAACCTTATTGACCCTAATGCATTATGTATCTCATGGAAATTAATCATATTACAGTGCCAAATTAAATGGGCATGCTAGTTCTGATTCGATTCAATAGATGTTTATGCAAAGGTTGAATAAACAGTCTGCTCGCCTAAAAACCAATAAATTTGTGAGTATGGAAAGCGCATCTCCCCGACTATAGGACACTCAGGGCCCCAACTGCCGGATAGGAGTTGCGCCGCAGTCGTGGTTGAGACGATCCCCCATTAAAAAGCAGCGGTTCTCCGTTACTTTTTTTTCGTGTAAATCAGTAAGTTTTGCATACGTAAAGTAAAGAAGGTAAAAAAAACCTTTTAACAGTTATAAAAATGACGAATTTAATTACTAAAAATATATAATTAATTAAATGAGAAATGTGGGGATCTTCTTTTCATAAATAATTGTTTCAAATATATAAATTACATATTATGTTGTTTAACTTTGAAAATAGATGTGAAACAGAACAATTACACATTGTCTGCAACATTACGCATTATAGTACCCATTTTTACGTAAGAGACCTGTAAAAATTCGCACTACGTTGTATAACTGCATACATGTTCGCATCTCGATGTTCGATGTACAAAAGAAAAAATAATGAAACCAATTTCCAGTCGGAAATGATATCGAATTCGCACAATAAGCAGTCAAGATTATCTTGTTTTGGTTCTTCGAAGAGCTGTTCCTTCACCACGCGAGGTTTCTGTATGATTCTTCAAAAATTGGTTGGAAGCTGTGGTTAGGGTATTCAAATATTTCGAGACACCGCGAGAGAAGGTTGATTCGTGCGTAGAAGATGCAATTACATGATGTTAATTACATAGCAACTTTGCTCACACGATCAATATGCATTTTTAATCAATATGTAAATGTAATGCCAATGTATATTTAATAAATAAAACTCTATTATAAATATTAGTTGCAATAGAGTTATAAATGCGGGTGAACTCTAATGAAATTAAGTTTGTATAAGAGCACAAAATATTAGCTGCATCATTACATACAACCAACTTTGCACACATAGAAAAAAATGCGAGAGCGTAATCCGTCTAAAGTAGAGCATACGCAACCAGTTCCATAATGGAGGCATACTCCTCCAAAGAAACACTCCTGTGTGTTCTTCATTTGGGTAGCTGCGTTCCCACATTTTTTCTGTGTAACCTACAATAGCCATAGAAACTGTACAGAGGGAAAAATATTAATAAAACTTTAATGTTTGTAATTGTTTGTAATTTATTTATAATTATTTAAAAATTATCACTAAGGAGACGTTATTCAAAGATAAGTAGAAATTATCTAATAAGTAGGAATCTTACTTTATGCAGTTGTTAATAGAAAAAATATTTGTATAATCAAATTTGCTTAACGCAGAATTGAATGATGGATTGTAATCAAAGCAGTTTGACATTTTCGCTGAATTCGATGGGATTCGGCGGAACCTATTATTCATGAGTGGGAAATTCAGAGTGGAATCGGCTGCGGTCGGTTCCCGCCACTTTCATCGTAGCTGCATGATAACCTTTGGTAGACGACTGAGAGTAGATTGTAACTGCGCAGGGTTAATATCTCAATGGTGAATTCTAAATAAGGCAATTGACGAAACAACTTCAATTCGTCTGGACTCGGAGCAATTAGGCAAATTATTTGACATTGCAACTTTCAGCAAAGTCTGCGCAAGTTTCGGGTGTACCTATTGGTAACTGATGTCTTTTATTCGACAATTGTATTAGTGAACCCATATACCATAAATTACATTGGTCCATACTATCTCTTGATGAAAATATCATTTTATGACGAAAATTGATAAGAACGATTCTAATAAAAATTCCTAGTCATTCATACAACACCATTTTTCTAGAATAAAGTTATGATTCAGCTACACTCAAGTCCCAAAGACAGTGTCTTTTATTAAACAATAGTGTCTTTTATTAAGATAGTGTTCCGACTGTCTAATCAATTCAGATAAATTCCTAATGTAATCGATATCAATATTCTGAAAATCTATTCATACGTATCGACCTGTTTCCAATCCTAAACGCAGTACAATAATAAAGACTTGAAAAAATTCATGTTCTCTCTACGAGTTCAATACACAACTCGCATTACACTCCCTACACTAAGTAATGCTTTAAAATGAAATGCATTAATACAATAAATACTTGCAAACTGTGGTGTTTCCCGACGCACTCGCAATCTATTTTTTTTAACTATACCCTAATTTAAAACTTTCTAAAGTGAACCACCAATCGCAACCCCGCCTACAATAGCTAACAGACATGCCGAATTGTCCCGGGGAAAACGCCAGACGCAGCATCGCCTGGCAAGCCATCCCCGAATATCAGGCGGAATAATTGCCGCTCGTTCGAGCGCGCTCCGGCGCAATTAATAACAATAAAACGAGCGAGCGGCTTTCAACGGGAATACGGGCGGCGCATTCTGCGCGATGAATCATGCGGCGCGCGTTATTCGAATTGCATCAATTTGATAAATATAATTGGCCGGCATGTAAATGATTCAGACGATAACCATGCGTGCGACTGGTACAAGTTGTTCGGCTGGCTCGAAGGTTCGTTCGGTTGCGCAAAGGTTCGTTCGATCTCAGGGCAATCCGTCGCCGGCGTTAATTCGATTAATTTTCGCGGGCCGTCAGTCTTTGACTTTTCAGACGGTCACGCCGCGTGACGCGAAGCCAGTCGAATCAGAGCCGAACGGCTTGTGCCGTGCGCCGCACCTGCAGCCTCGCCGCGCATTGTGCAATCGCGTATTAGTCCGCAGTCACGCTGTTCAATGTACTTTGTCAGCCACGCACAATGTTACCGTACACTCGGCCGAATCGGATACCGGTTGTAAAGCGAGATCGGAAGGTCAAAAGAAATGGCTTTCGAGATTCCCCGGCGCTGTTCGCTGCTTGATGCGAGCCCGGGCTTTACGGGCAAGAGTAATGCCACGGTTGCCGCGTCCAACTGATAGTTCCCAGTAAATGAACAACGAGCAAGGGTCATGAGTTTTCAAGAAAACAATATTTTTTGTGAAAACTCAATAATATGTTCAACGATGCTTTTCTGAAGTTCCAACAATATTTTTATTATTTATATTTTTAGTTTCAACGATATTTGCGAAGGTTAAAGTTATAAAAACTATCTGCAGTGATTGAACTTTGATTAATATAACTGTTTGATTTTCTTCGTGACATATGCATTATTAAAAATGAGGTGTTATGAAAGTGTTGAAGTGTGAAAATGTCAACACTTTTTGTTATCCAGAATATTTAACACCAAAGATTTTCACACTGAAGGAAGTGTGCACTGAGAAAACTAGATGGTGATATCCGCTTTCTAGATGGCGACCAGCGCCATTTAAATTGCGAAAATCGCCATCTATGAAGATAAGACAAACCATATTTTTATTAAAAAGAGTTCTAACCTTTAAATATTCACTCCAAAAACGAGTTGATTTTTCAAGATTGATATCAAAATATTTCACACTTCACCCCTAAAAGCATCACTCCTGAGATTTGTAACAGAGTGCTGAAGTGTTTATGCTGCTCTCACGATGTATTCACAAGATGTCCATCGTTTTGTATCTGTTTCGAAGTTAGCTGTTTTAAACATGATTTACTACAGAAATTCGACAAATGGATAAA
Organism: Ceratoteleas bidentatus; assembly: GCA_022817645.1. Lineage (NCBI taxonomy): Eukaryota > Metazoa > Arthropoda > Insecta > Hymenoptera > Scelionidae > Ceratoteleas > Ceratoteleas bidentatus. Next base: position 5,666 of record JABFPB010004550.1, read on the forward strand.
CTTTTAGTGAGAAGAAAGCAAGGGATACCAGATTAGTAACCCGTATTGCGAGTTCCTACAAATTACTAAACGAAACAAGGGTTTTAGGAACTAATAGGAAATTTGAAACCGAAATGTCCAACATGTAAAATGAAAATTCGTAGAACATGTACGGAATTTCTCAAGTGTACTGGGAACTGTAATCGAAAAGTTTGCTTACAAATTTCCTAAATCAATTACGAAATTCCGTAAATGAATTTGTTGACAGAAAAAAATTGTCTACCGAAAGAGGAATCGAACTCGGAATTTAACACTGGGAAATCCGAATCGCTAACAGAGTGTCAACAAAGTTGTTATTTAGAGTATACAAGAAAGCTTCGTGGCCGCGTGGTTGGAGGACAAGTCTTCGGAAACGTAAGATTCCGAGTTCGATTCCTCTTTCGGGAAAAAATGTTTTCTGTCAACAAATTCATTTACGGAACTTTGTAATTGATTTGGGAAAATTGTAAGCAAAAAAATTCCATATATGTTCTACGAATTTTTATACATGTTGGACATTTCGGTTTCAAATTTCCTATTAGTTCCTAAAGCCTTGTTTCATTTGGGAATCTGTAGGAACTCGCAATACGGGAGTAAGGGATACTAAATTAGTAGCTCGGGGCTACTTACATCAATATGAGAATCCTTACATTAATATGCATTCAGTCGTATTTAAAAAAAATCGGAATTTATTACTGACTAATGAGACTATTTTCTTTCAAAAATAAAAAAATATATTTATTTATTTTAAAGAAGCTTATAAGCTTCTTATAAGCTTCTTTAATATTCGATATAAATGTTCGATAAAAATATAATTTTAAAATAATTTTAATTTGAATCTTACAAGATACTTGAATTGGTATTATAACTCATTTAACTGTAGAGACTGTAGAGAATATAACGTCGAATTTGTTATATTTCATGTTGTGCAAAAGAAGTCATGTAATGACTTCAATTCAAACAAAGATTAACCTTTTCCAGCATTGAACATTAATCAAGTTAGCATATGAAAATTTATGTAAATTGTAAACTTTCAATACAACCTTACAGCTTACAGTTGAGTTTACTTGAAAGTAATTGTATAGTTCTACCGCGACAACAATAACATTGCTTGTCATACTTCTCCTCCCGTCACTGCATTCCGAAAACGATATGCAGCAAGCGCCCGACCTCAGCAATATAAAACTCACAAGTGGAATTTTTGTAAATTTTATAGCTTATGCTCTCTTAAAACAGTCAATTCACCATGACAGGAATCCTTGCATGATAAAAGGATTTTCGAGTCAATATTTGGACAAGAGGAAACATATTTTTAATATGAAGAGAAATGTATTTATAATAAAATGAATACTTTAGTAATGATACAACCGAAATTGCCATTTCTTAGAGTGTGGTGTACATTGTTTAAAACGGACAACGTACATCGCACTCATAACGGATTATATTATAAGTAATCATGACAGCAAGAAATGTTTATGTTGAATATACTTACTTATGTCGGCCACATTTTAAAATCTGATAAATTCATATCGTAATCGTTTATTTTTACAACTCGAAGTAAATTTTCTCAAAAACTGAATTCCTATAACTAGTCATAAATTCTCGTTTAATACTTTGACAACATTTTTGTTTCAAAATTCTCTCTACAAAATATTTAATAGTGAGGTTTTGTTAATAAACAAAAAAAACATAAAATTTCGCTAGTATAATTGGAGAAAAATTATTAAAAATAATGTTTGGAATAAATAGTACATTTTATAGTTTGCTCTACTATGTAAACAGTAATTTTGGGATCAGATTTCCCTCAGTGCATTATTAAAATCACATTTAATTTTCAGGCAGTGCTTATCCCTTTTTCTCGCATGCACTTCTGCAGTAGATACATCAAGACTGTCAGTACTCAAAAGGGATTTTATAATAAATTTGATAATTCTTATCTCAATTTCCAATGACGCCATAATCTAAATACTTATAGATTAAGAGGACTCTCCTAGAAAAAGGCTATTTTCGTATTTTGTAGAATTTAGGTCCCTTAATTAATCTGTAGCAAAAATCCCCCCAAAAATCAATTGTTTATCATCAATTAACAAAAAGTGGTAAAATACGCTAATTTTTCAGCAGTTAGTGTGAGCTCAAATTACAATCAATGTTATTGTTTTTAGCGCCAATTTGTTTGCCATTAAGAGGATAATAAAATTTACCCTTATTTATTAAGTCAAAATAAACTACTCTGCATTTGTATAAATTATCTTAAAGCTCCTTATTAATTTATAGTCCAACTGAATAGCACTAAATAAGACTTAAAATTTGAATCATCTCGAAATTGAACGTACATCGCTCATAACTGACAACTTTTGCTACCTGTGTCCGCCCATTAACATCCACCTGACTGTCCAACACCCCTCACTACATGTTTCATGTCAAGCCCTGGAATTATGTGAGGTGTTACATAACAGCCGTTCACGGCAGATGCGGGAAAATTGAGCATCGAACAAGTTTGTTTTTCGGCAAAGATTAAACGACCGATTCGTGCACTGAACACGATCGAATCGGCCTTCCCATTTCATCGACTAATCGAGTTGTGAAAACGGCTGATTTATTGACTTCAAGAACGTCGAAGGCAACTTTTTGAATCGCCCAACTTCTAATGGCTGTTTGACTTTCGTCGGGGGCGCGTAAAAGTTGCATCATTAAAAGACCCGGCGAAGAAATACCGCCCTCGCGACGGGTTTTTGACTAATCGAATCTCGGAAAAGTCTCGAACTGAACTTTACATGTAATTCCGTATGCAATACTCCAGAAGAGTTACTTATTCCTTGTTAAATACTGCAACACCTACTCGGAATGCATACAGATAATCTGCAATGATATCAACTTAATTATCCTCATTTAACGGATCAGAAATTGTATGTGAAAATACATAGATGCAACTGAGAACTTTGAAGAAATGTCCGCTTCAATGGAATTTGGTTTAATATAGATAATCTCATTTTGTAAAATTAAATAGAACTCCAGGAGTATTCTGCAACCTGTAAAGCAACATTCAATCAATGGTAATACAGCTTTAGCATGAATTTAAGGTCCTATTAACACTAAGCTCAAAATTCAAGAACGAACTTCAAATTGGTTTTCAGATGTATTATGTTAGTCTACATTTTGTTTCCAATTATACAGATTTGGACCATTTTATTTGCAAGATAATTAATCTCAAATTCGATATATTTAACATACAAGAGATAGGAAAAGCCCTGTTTTTATTTGATGCAATTTTGTGAATATCTTTGTTCCCACTTTTACCTTTTTTTTTAAATCAGATATATCGTTGTACAACGATATATCTGATACAGCGACCATACAAACAAAAAATTATCAAAGTTGACTATTTTGTTCTCGAGTATTTATATATAGAATAACAATTCAGTGCCATATTTTGAAGGTACCAAACAAATACTATTGGACATTAAACTGTACTGAATATACAATAAAAAAAAGCATTTCTTCGCCACAAAATAATACTTTAAAACATTTAATAATTAATTATTAAAAAATATTAAAATTAGCAAAAAATAGTGACAAATATGACTAACATTACTATCTTATCAACATTAACGTAAATGTTGTACACCTTTTCTAGAAACGTGATTTAATCAAGTATAAAACTGATTTTCGATTAACACTTAAAAAATATGTCACGTAGTGATAGAACTACCTTAATAATTGAAACTGTTCTCAGACAATTGAAATGTACGAAATAAAAAGTATGTCACGAAAAACGCAAGCTGTCATCCCGCCACCTTGAGTGTCACTTCAACGTCAAGACTTATTCCATTTGCAATGCAGATTTATCACAGCCGGGATCCCACCGACGTGTTTGTTTTCCCGTTTACCCGGCACCCGAGCCCGCGCGATATCATAAAGGAAAACGTTTTCTCTGCGCGTGTGGAGTAATTATCCGCGCGACAGAACGTCTCGACCGAGGAGAAATTTCTATTATGCAGTGGCCGTGCGTGCGAGCGTCTCACGTTCGAACATTAATCGACGAATCGCAGCCACTTTTTCAGGCCATTCTTTTCCCGCGGCTAAATCCGACACCGCGCTTCCTTTGTCCGCTCGCAAGGTCCTTTCCGTAACAAATATCCTTCCCGAGGCAGACAAAAGAAGGTTCCCGGCCTGACCAGACATTACCGGCCTGACCGACAAGCCATGTTTTCAAATTAATTGACCGACTTGTTTACTAATTGTCACGGCTCACTAAAAAACAGCTGCAGGAATTTAGTGAAACTATGAAGTAAGACAGTTTTGACACTTGAAAGACTCGAACTGGTCATTGCCCAGAACGTGCATTTTCGGTCTTAAACTAGGCCAGATATTAAGAGGATCGATTATCCTCCGTTTACTTCATCACAAGACATTTTCTTCTTTCACGGAAAAAATAAAACTGATCTAGTTGTGTTTCGTGACTGTTTCAGCAGTGATCGAACATACTTCCCAGAACATTGAGAAAAATAATATGCTGGACCGGAACAAAAACAATGTTGGATAAACGTGTTTGAAGAATGATGCTAATAATCTTCTTTCGCCATCTCCAATGTTTACATATTTGTGTCCTTTACAATGTTGTCTTAACATGGCATTTGCTTTCAGTCCAAAACATTGTTTTTCCCAGTGCATTCGATAACTTCCAATTATCTACAAAGATTCTATATTGAAATTACGTCGAAAATACTAATACAGTCTCGAATTCAATACTATCTATAAGGTTCTCGATAACATTGAACCAGTAGTGGGGACCAACGCGTATTTTAAGTTGGTTGCAGTACCGCAACAGTACTTTTTCGTTGTATTGCTAACCACCACTAAGGCTTTATTCTATTTTTCTCGGCACGGAAACCGTATTTCATGTTAGAACCCAATTATTTCCCCTCGAAAACCCCGAAGCGTGAATTTCAAGGTGACAAGTTTATAATCGAACTAGCTACTTCCACTTCCTCTAAACTTCACCGTTCCAGTTCCTCTCAGCTGTTAAACAATAAAACACTATTGCCGCACATTACGCTCTAGTCGTTTCAGCATTCATTCAACTCGGCCAAGTGAACTTCTCTCGACCCGAGCTGATTCGAATGTGACGAATAATGTGCTCGAATTGAGAACTAGGGTTCGAAACTGTGCGCGATTTCTCCGGTTTCGTCACCGAGAAATTGCGCCGAGGTGGCGATAGCTTCAAAAGTGGTGGTACATATGAAAGTCGCGGCGGAGACTCGAACGCGTCCGGGAAGTTGGACACAGGAAACCGGAGCGACAATAGCCGCGCGAGCTCGCCCGAGGGCATCGCTAAAAAGCCGCTACAACGGCGACGAGATGCAGCTACGCGATTCTGGCGCGCAGTTCTCGGCGAACGTAAACACCCGCGATGCGAAAGAAGGTCCACACGCAGGATGGCAACTTTCACTGACTTCGGCGCGGCTAATAACGGTGTCTGCGCCGCTGATTCATTCCCGGCCCGAACGAGCCCGAGGTGCACGCGGCTTTTAATTAAACGTGACGAGACGAATAGCCCGTTTAATAACTCGTCATTCAAATCCGCCTCCTCCGACTTTCCCGGTGACATAAGACCAAAAACCCGTTTCCGGCGATTATTCTCCCCGCAAGGAAACGCGCTCCGGTCGCAATCGGTGGTGGCCCCGAATTGTCCGCCGCGAACTTCTTTCCGGCGAAATTTTGCGTCCCGGAGAGCGGCAGTGTTTGCAGAGACTGGAGAACTTGAATAAAGTGGCGGTGAATTTGTTTATCGAGACAAACACTGATTTCTGGAGCGTGACCGGCTGTTCGGTCGCAAACGGGATTATGCATTTACCCCTCTGTTCGGCCTGAGCGCAAACGTAATCCAAGAGACAGGGCAGCAGAGTGACACCGAGTTTGAGCACTGTCGCTAGATTGCCCATTTCACGTCGTACACATTATTTTTCACTGTAACAACTGGCTGCGGGGAGCTGCGGCTCGTGCAACTGCGCGCGACACTCGCGCGGACAAACGAGCATATCCGGCGGTCACGGCGCTCGACGATGAACTGAATAATATCGGCGGCGCCCGGCGAGGAGAGAGGCCGAGTCTTTCGCCGCCGCGGTCGCCTTGGTAACGGGGATCCGGGGCCCCGAGCACTGCGCCACTCGCTACGACACTGCGCGCTTTTTCAGCCTTTTCAGCCGTCAGTGGCGTATTGTCCTGGTTAAAAAGGACACGCCAAAACAACAACGCTCGCAGCGCAGCGAAAACGGCGAAGATGGCATTAATGATAATAGTGCCCTAACAGCATATACCCGTGAAATCTCCGTAGATTCTTCATAGATAATTGAGAGACGTAGATATTCTGGAGAGTCAACCATTTCTTGGTTGACTCCAGAATATCTACGTTGTCTGCAGCTTTCTTAAACGTTCCAAACGATCTATAAACATTCAAGAAACCGACTATTGTCTGGCAGTGGGAGGTTCTCTGAACATTTCTCAAAACGTCTTAACTTCGCCAAACGTTTCACAAATGTTACGATAATTTATTTTTAATAATTTTTTTAATTATCGAAAGGTTTCATGAAAGTTTATAGAATGTTTGGAAGCGTTTACTCTATTAAAAACAGATATTACTCGGAATCGAACTCAAGCCTCCAAACTAAAAGGCCGCAAACCCAAGAGGACGCCCTAACACTGAGCCACGAGACTTTTATGTAAACAAAACTTTCTTGTTGATATCTCACAGCATACGTTTTCACAAACGTTTAGAGAACCTCCCACAGCCGGACATTATTCGATTTCCTGAACGTATATAGATCGTTTGGATTGTTCAAGAAACCTAGAAGACAGCGTTCAGCTAAACGTTTGCGGCTCTATTGGGGGCTAAATACGCTGGAATAGTAATTATTTTATGGACGAAACTACTGTATTTAGTCATTCCCGTCCTTGCACTTTAAGAAATCAACTGTAAACATTGATTCCCCTGAAGCATTGAAGTTTCTTACAAGATCATACAAGAAAAAAGAACCGTTACTGAAATACTATGGATTGTGCGACCGAAATTTCATAGCACTGCATGCACTGTAAAAAATCCGGTGTTAAATTTAACACGGAATCGTGTCTATATATTTCCATCAATTTTCGTGTTAAAATCTGGTGTAAGTGTAGTTGTGGCCGGTGTAAATTTTCGGTGTACAAAATGAAATCTCATAAAAATACACCAATCGGTGTAAATTTTTGGCACATAAATTTGGACATTTTAACCACTAAATACGATTACCGAAATTAATTTGTCTCAAGACGCACATATCCATCGTTGTTATTATGTGCACTTTCCGAAAATATTTGCAAGACTTAGAAGCAGTTTTCAATGCTTAACTTGGAAATCACTTGGAAAACACTAGAATGGCGACTAGTCGCGACCGACGTGAATCTCTGTTTACATTTCTACACTTTTTCGGTGTTCGCGCGTAATAAAAAAAGTGTAAAGTTAGCAGTGCAACGGAAGAATCCCTCTACACTTTTCACTGTGTGATTTTAACACTTTTTATTATTTCTTTTCTTGCACTGACATTTTAACACCGGCTATCATTTACACTTTACACCATCGATTTTTGTGTAAAGTGTTATGTTAGAGAGGTTATGTTTTTGTCGCATCGTCTAATGAACATACGAATCACACACACATATAACACATTCAAACTTGATCGACGCCCTCTACTTTCACAACAAGACGGTTTCGGGTGGCTGTTCGGATAAAGGGTTAATGGACATATATATCATTTTTAATGATTTTATTTGGGGGCTTTGCTCCCCTGAGCGCTTCGCACTCACAACCTTCCAATTTACTGAAAATAAAATAATAAAAATCTTTATTTTTTAAGAATTTTAATTTATAGCAGATGTTAGTTAATTATTAAATTGTACAACACAATGTCGTGAAAATGTGTTCAAAACAAAGCTAAACGGCTGAGACTACACCACGTGTCGCGGCCGAACATTACGAAGCACGTGGTCAATAGTTACGCTCGGAAATACATGTCAATATTTTGATTTGTACAGTACGAAATTCGGCGAGACACGACATAGTTATTCCTTATACCCTAAGGAACAACTTCCTCGCTTATGCATGTAGCTGACATAGTTTTCGAGATATTTTAATCAGAAGTTGCGCGTTATGCGCTCAGCGGCGGCTGCCTAGATTCAGGGGCATTTGAGCAAGTCTGCGCGCATCGGCGGTTATTGCATCCGGCCCTTCAATTTTATTTCGCCTTATTACAAGTTAAGGTCGTACAATCAAGAAGGAGCGTATTTTTAGGGTTCGAATAAATAATCTTATTGAAAGTTCATTTAAGTAAACGTAAAACATTCTTTTTCTATTACATTGATTTTAAATTGATTAAATTGATAGTAAAGTAGATCGGCATCAAGAATCAGTTAACTATCAGTCAGATTCTGTAACCAAACTGAACGCGGTGTTGTAAGATCTCGACCTGTCAGTTTAAACAGTGTAAACGGTATAAACTCGATCAATATTTGAAAAAAGCGGGGAGGGATATTTTGTATTTTCAGTAAAATCTTTCAAAAATGGCTTTGACCCCCCAACTTTTTTTATTATCTTTTATCATTCGACGCTAAACTAAATGTTTAGGCTTGACGTGTCTGCCTATATCAGCGGCGCAGTTTGCAATTTTGGTAATACTTTCTAAATAGTGATACTGACCCCGGACTTTTTGCATAATACCTCGAGATTACACCCTAAACTAAACATCTATCACACTTAAAACACTTTTCGAGGGGTCTTTGGGTACGAAAATTGACTTGACGTGACTGCCCATCTCAGCGGAGTACTTCTTCGCAATTTGGGCAATATTTTCCAAACAGTGACATTGACCCCGCACTTTTTGCACAATAAATTGCGAAATAGTGCTTCGTTGAGATATCACTGCAAAAACAAGAGTTTTATTTTAAAACACATTTGTCCTCGATTTTAAAACACTTCAACGTGTTTCCCAATGTGTTTTGATTCAAAACAC
>JABFPB010004551.1:0-14719 GCA_022817645.1 Ceratoteleas bidentatus
AATTAATTACTATGAAATTCAATTAGATAGATAATAGAACGAAACGAAACGAAAGGAAACGAACTGTAACGAAACAAATTTTTTTTTTAATTCGAAAAACCTTTCAACAAATTTGAAAAATTCGAAAAAAATTCAAAAAAAATTCAAAAAAATTCAAAAAAAATTCAAAAAAATTCGAAAAAAAATTTTAAAAAAATTCAATAAAAATTCAAAAATATTCGAAAAAATTCAAAAAAAATTCGAAAAAAATATAAAAAATTCGAAAAAATTCAAAACAAATTCGAAAAAAATATTAAAAAATCGAAAAGAATTCAACAAAATTCGAAAAAATTGTAAAAAATCAAAAAAATTCGAAAAAATTAAAAAAAAATTCAAAAAATCAAAAAAATTCAAAAAAAAATTCTAAAAAAATCGAAAAAAATATCAAAAAATTCGAAAAAATTCAAAAATATTTGAAAAAAATTCGAAAAAAATGCAAAAAAAATTCGTAAAAATAAAAAATTCGAAAAAAAAATTCAACAAAATTCGAAAAAATTCGAAAAAATTCGAAAAAATTCAATAAAATTCGAAAAAAAAAATTTTTTTTAATTTTAAAAAAATTAAAAATTTTCGAAAAAATTCAAAAAAAATCGAAAAAAAATATAAAAAATTCGAAGAAATTCAAAAAAAAATCCGAAAAATATAAAAAATTCAATAAAAATTCAAAAATATTCGACAAAAATTCAACAAAATTGTAAAAAATTCTTAAAAATTCGAAAAAAATTCAAAAAAATTCAAAAAAATTCTTAAAAAATATCAAAAATTCGAAAAAAATTCTTACAAATTAAAAAAAAATTCGAAAAAAATATCAAAAAAATTCGAAAAAAATTTTTTTTTAATTCAAAAAAATTCGAAAAAAATTCGAAAAAAATGCAAAAAAATTCGTAAAAATATAAAAATTCGAAAAAAAATTCAAAAAAATTCAAAAAAATTCAAAAAAAGTTCAAAAAATTAAAAATATTCGAAAAAAATCAAAGAAATTTGAAAAAAAATCGAAAAAATTCGAAAAAAATTCGAAAAAATTCGAAAAAATTCAAAATAATTAAAAATAATTTTAAAAAATTCAAAAAAAATTCAAAAACATTCGAAAAAAATTCAAAGAAATTCGAAAAAAGTTTAAAAAATCGAAAAAAATTCACAAAAATTCGAAAAATATTTTTAAAAAATCGAAAAAATACTTTTAAAAAATCAAAAAAAATATTTAAAAAATCAAAAAAAATTTTTAATAAATCGAAAAAATATTTGTAAAAAATCGAAAAAAAATTTGTTTTAATCTTTGCGGGTTTTGGTAGGTTTTTTTGGGACTTTGCGTGTTTCCGTTGTTCTTTTGGGATTATTTTATGGTCCCTGGAGATTTTTGACTGGGTTTTCGCATCTTTGGCCATCTTTGAGGGTTTCCGGCAATCTTTGAAAATTTGTGTCTTTCTATGGGGTATTTTTGGCGACAATATAATTTTGATAATTATTCCTGAGAGTTGCGAACTATAGGTGGCGCGGCGGTCGCGATTTAAAAGGAATAGGCTGGCGGATTCAGCTTTATAAGGTGATTCTTCTCGGCTGGAGACCCGGAGTTAGTGTCTTTTGAATGTACTATTTTCTTGTAACAATTAAAGAATGCACATAGTGGACTTAGTAAAATGCATTTTAAGAGACACGGTAGTGTCTCTGGCCATAGACAAAAAAATAGTGAAAAGACTTACGTATATTGTACCGAAAGACGCTACAGTCGCTGTAGCGTATTTCAAATACAAAAAATTAAAATTAAAAAAAATTAACATTGTTTTTGAATTTTTTCGAATTATTTTGAATTTTTTGAATTTATTTCGATTTTTTTTACTAAAAAAAATTGTTGTCGAATTTCTTTACATTTTTTTGAATTTAAAAAAAATTTTTTTAGAATTTTTATCGAATTTTTTTGAATTTTTTTGAATAAAAAAAAATTTTTTATTTTTTGAATTTTTTTGAATTTTTTTGAATTTTTGTCGAATTTTCTGAATTTTTTTTGAATTTTTTTGAATTTTTTTTGAATTTTTTTGAATTTTTTTTGTATTTTTTTGAATTTTTATCGAATTTTTATGAATTTTTTTCGTATTTTTTTTGAATATTTTGGGAATTTTTTTCGAATGTTTTTCGAATTTTTTTGAACTTTTTTCGTTTTTTTTTTATAATTTTTTTTCGAATTAAAAAAATTTTTTTAATTTTGTATGAATTTTTTTTGAATTTTTTATAATTTTTTTGAAGTTTTTGAATTTATTTTGACATTTTTTGATTTTGAACGTTCATGATAATGAACGTTCGAACATTCATGATAATGAATGCTCGAACATTTGAATATTCAAACATTCATGAACATTCATTGAATATTCATGAATGTTCAAAAAATGTTTGTCATTATTCGAATAGTTCATACTTAACATTTCGACAAGCCTATTGTTAATCCGCCATTATAAAGCCGCCATTTTTAAAATTTGACGTCGGATTCGTGTTGAAAAATCCCGCCGAAGGTATGTGAGCATCGGCTAAACCCGGAAATATGTGGATGAAAGCGTAAAGATACTTAAGTAATTTTAAATGAAATTCAAATTTCGCGCCAAAATTGGTTTGAGTGAAAAATAGTATATTTTTAAGTATGATGAAAGTCTGATATGAATGAAAAACTGTATATACAGGGTGTACCAAAAGTTCCGGAACGATCAAAAAAATTTTTTATGACAAAAAACATAAAAAACGCGATTTTTATGTCTTCTGTCATAAAAAAATTGTTTGATCGTCCCGGAACTTTTGGTGCACTTGTATAACATGCAGTGCAGATACTGTAGACATAAAATTCACGTAAAATAAAAGTAAAGATGAAATAGATTTTAATTTCGGTGCATTGCCGCATCAAATCCCCTAGATGGCAGGAGTGTCGTTTAGTGTGGTACTCGTTTACATGATCCGTCAAAATCTATCGTTTTATATGAACACGGTCTGCGCCGGTCGACGTGATTGTTTTGAACGATTCAAAGTGACAAGTTTTCCACGAAAGGTTTAGAGCTCCGACTTAATTGTCAACAAATACGATCGTTGTCAACGTGCGTTCTATCAGTTTCATACCGTATTAATTAAAATGGGTCGATCCCGGAAAAGGAAATCGACAACAAATGTCAGCAAACAAGGTATGTAAGTTTCAAATTTGGAACCATAACTTTAAATGATTAAAATACCGAAATCAAGTTGTCACGTGTAATACGTTTCTAATACGTTTTTTGGATGTTAGAAATATCAATGCTAAATCCGTTTAATTGTTTTGAACGATTGTTCCTTGTTAGAGAAATAATAATAATAATAATAATAATCAATATTATATTCATAATAATAATCAGTGTTATAATCATAATAATTATAATAATCAGCATGAAAATAAAAGTGAATAGTCTATTGAAATATTAATAATTAGGTTACAATTTAGTTCCAGAAAAACAGCAGTTTTTTGAGAGAGATCGAGAAACAAATTCGGCAAACGAGTCTGAGGAAATTAAAAATGGCCAAGAGACGTCCAATATGGTTCCAACAGGAAGCAGCAGGATCAGAGAGAAAAAAGATGGTCACCAAAGTAAACATTCGCTAAAATTAAAGTTTTATTCATTAATTTACAATTTAACTGTGTTTAACAAATTGAACTTACATAACTTTGATAATTTATTTTCTGAAGTTTTTATATTATTAATCCTTATTGTATTTCTTAATGAAAACAATTTTTATATTGTTTATATTGTTTTTATATATTGTTAAGTAAAAACCAGCTACACTTTCCAAGTCTAGAATAAATATTCATTTTGATAATAAATATTATGTGCAGTTCCAAAAGGAAAAAACTTGGAAAGACAAACCAGAGAAAAAAACGCGAAAAAGGATTCAAGTCAAAGTGAGTATGATTATGTTTAATAAAAAAACTTTCAGATTAAAGAACAAAATATCTATAAATTGAATACACACTTTAACAAAAATCGTAATAACCGACATATGACGCAGCTGATTATTGATTATGTTTTTTTTAGGGAAGAGAAACAACATGGTTTCTTTTCATTTAATTTCTTGGATTGTGGCAAATCAGTTTTCTTCAAATTCTATTCTATTCAAAAATCAAATTTTTCTATAGCTAAGAAGCACTCTCAACTATGAGAATCTTTAGACAAATGTTACTCTTTTATTTTTTAATGTTTGTTTATGTTTTTTTATATCAGTTGAGTCTATTTCAAATGAAAATTTAGTTGAAATGAATCAAATTAGTGATTTTACACCAATTATGTTTTTTGAATTAATTCGTTACAAGATCAATAGTATATTTCGTCCGAGGGCGTCACCGGCGCCCGAGGCCGATAAGATGTTTTTCAGGTCAGTGTAGCGTGCCGAAAGCGACAGCTTTCGGCACGAGAGCCTAATTAGTTCCACTTTTGGCCGCAACACTGACGTGAAAAATATTTTTTAATACAATTTTTTTAAATTATGTTGTTTGATATATATTAACAAAATCAAGATGTGAAATCAACTTTGATTTATCTTAACCGAAGAGTAATCATGCAAATTAAAAACGTTCTCGAATACATATTAAAGTTAATGAATCAATTTTTCCATTTAATTTGTCTACTAACTAGATATATTTTTAATTTTTTTAAATATTCCTAATAAATCAACAAAAATTTTCTATCGATTAATTAAACAATTTAATGAAAACAAGTATTTTCCTGGAAATTAAACAAATTCAGGTTTGTTTCCAATCCTGACGAACACATTCATAGATTGTATTGAGATTGACATTTTTTGCAAATTAATTATAATTATTTAATATTATATTAAATAATTATATAAATAATTATATATTATTTTATAGTGATTTTATTTTCTCATTGAATATATTATTAAAGGTGCAGATTAAATGAAATTGAAATTAAGTCAAAAATATGTTTCAAAATAAATGAATGTGTCATAAATATTTTTGAATAGGTAAAATATTTAACTTCCTCGAAGCTTTCTATTTACTGCATTTGATATCGAAAAATGTTAGGATTTAGATCCATTTTTCAAAAGCAGTATTATGAATTAATCGCCTAGTTAATCTGTATTATTAGCAAATTAAATACAAATTAAAATAAATCACCAAAGTTAACTGATCACTTTACAATATGATAAGAACATCATTTTCAATACTAACAAATATAATGAAACAATCTATCTATTTTATTTTGTTTTAAGTATAAACATTTTACACCAATAGAATTTTATAAAGATAGATTCTATACTGAATGCCATTGATATTTATTAATCTTAACAATACTATAATTGTTCGTTGTAATAAGTTATAACTTAACTAGTTGTTTTTAATTATAATTTCTTCATTAATTTATTTCAATTTTTTAATAATGATGATTAATTTTAATTATTAATTTTAGAAGAAAAGACTTATTTTTAATTTAATAATTTCTATTATATAAATGATGATATGAATATAATCATCTTTTTCTCTAGGGTAAATTTCATTCCCACCGTTGTTTCAAAATTTAACGAATGCCTAATTAAATTAACTAATTGATTTAATTAATTAATACTACATTAATCAATAAGTTAATACACAAATATTGTCTCTCTTTATAATAAAAACATAAGTAGTCCTTATGAAACATAAGGGGTCCGAGTTGCTAGACTCCACAGTTTATATACATGGATTTATTCAAATTGTACTATGTAGATCAACTATATACTTGGTGTATATAGTTGAAGTACATACTTGAATTATATAGTTGAAGTATATATAGATAAACTATATAGATGAACTATATACATCTCATGTATATACCTTCTATGTACTGTTACATGTGGGGTCACATGTGGGGTTACATGCAGATTCACATGTAGGGTTACAAGTAGAATCACATGTAGGGTTACATGTGGGGTTACATGCAGGGTCACATGTAGAGTCAGATGTAGGGTTACATGTGGGATTAGATGTAGAGTTACTTGTAGGGTCACATGTGGAGTTACATGTAGGGTCAAATGTAAAGTGAATTTATTGTTTTATTTAAAATATTCTTTAACAGAGGTCACAACAGTTGAACAGTTGAACCCAGACAGAACAACAGTTTAGAGAACGTTGAAATGTAGCTTATGGATGGTTACATTAACGTTTACTGAACCATGAGTAAACGTTTTCTGAACGTTAATACAACTATCCCTAAGCGACATTGTAACATTCTCTAAATCTATGTTCCATTTGGGAAGGCCCACGAGAATAAATTTTCTATGTTTAAGAGAATTGGACGTTAGTATTGATGTTTCTTAAGTTAACGTTTCTAAACTACTTATCATACAAATCGAAACTCAAAAAGCATAACATCGTAACTCATATGTCACTTTTATACTTTGTAACCTATAAGTTTTCACACCTTATCATAGGTGAAGCTATCACAAGATTATGTAGAATTCAGTTTAAAAAACAGAAAAAATTAAAAAGTGATAGACAATTTGTTATAAATTTTTTTTTCCAGTGTCAAAAATTATCTTAGGTTACAAAGTAAAAAAGTGACATGTGAGTTAGGATGTTATTCTTTTGAGGTGGCGAAATGTTTCTTAGGTTAAAAACTATTTATTCGGGGGATTGGAGCGCGTAGCGCTCAGGGAGGCGGAGTCCCCCTAGTTTTTACAATAATTACTTTTATTTCAATGCATTTATATTTGTAATTAAAAAGGATTAAATTATCAAACATGGATAATTTTTATATAAATAAAATGTTTCTGCTATCTTTATGTATATATATTATATATTGTTTCAATCATGTTTATGTAATATTAGGTTTTTGTTCGCAATTCGCAAAAAAAAAAACAATTTATATAAAATTGGCTACCGGAGAATATTCTGCTATTAACGTGTGGAATAATTGTTAAACTTTTTACAATGATAAGACTTAAAAGACAAGAATATAAAAACATACAATTTTCAGGCATAATAGAAACAACTGAGAAAAACCAACGGCCAACACCAAAACCAGCTGCAAGTTTAGGGGAATGCTCATGGCATACTACAAATGATGAAAGTACTGAAAATAAAAGCGATTCTGTTGATGATTCAACATCCCTCAATTCATCACTTAATGAATCCGAAGATTCTGAAGCGTGGACTTCCAATTCTGATTCGGAAGAGCTGGAAAGTGAATCATGTAAGTTTGATGTCGACCTAAACTAAAATACCCAAAAAGGTTACTTTTGATCTAAGGAATATGATTATCAAACTATATAAACAAATCTAAAATGGTTGGGAGGATGTTCTTGCTCCGTTGGTATGGAATATCCCATGTGTGTATATATATATTACAGTTTATTGATTGAAATTCATTTTTATTTATATATGAGTTTGATAACCAATTAACAAAACACAATTTTTTAGCTAATATTCCAAATACAAAGCACAAAAATGCTAAGAAAAATAATAATGATGAAAACGAAGTGTGTGACTTGACCGAATCTGTATCAGATTTGACTTTAATAGAGCTGACGGCGAGAAAACCAAGGTGTTCTAAAAGTGAGTTACATTGAAATAAATATCATTGCATAACATTATTAAATATGTATATATGATGGTATGTAATTATTTTAGGGAAAAACAAAAAAGGAGTCGATCGAGAAACAAGTAACGTCCCGAGGTCTCGTTCATTTAAGAGAAGCTGATCAAGATATGTGCTGCAAAATATGTGATAAACAATTTTATGCAATTGATTTCACAAATAGTTCTATTGTCACCAAAGGACTAACACTTATTTGTGTCACATGCAGCAACCCGATAAAAGGATTTACAAATATCACTTCTAATTTCCTGAAGCATTTAAAGGTAATTACTCTTACGAACTGATTTTTTTTCTAGTACTTCGAACAAAATTTCATTAATTAGTAACCAAGTGTAGTTTAGAACGAAATTATGAATTCGATCAATGTATAAATACATAAAACTATTTTTACCATGTATCTTGTCCTTTTTTTGTATGACAGAATACACATTTGTTCATTCGGGATAAAATACTGTAGTGTTTTTGACATTTACATTTATGTACTTGGCCAGAGACGCTATCGTATCTCCTGATAACTATATAATTGAGAATTTCCTCAATTAGCTTTCTCAGACGTAAATTCTAACAAATAATAACACAATTTTTTCTCTGAGTATACTGATTTAATTTTCACGAAATTACTGTTATATTTTAAATTGTCAAATTTAAGAAAGTATCAAATGAATCATTTGATACTTTCAAGTTTGCTCAAACAAACTTTTCTTGATTTATTTGGTGTATTTATGACAGTTCAAAATAAATCTAATTGGCGGACAAATAAAATAAATTAATTTTATTGTCTACAATTCATATGAACCATAATATTATTAAAATTCTTTTAATCACTTGTTCATCATTCATTCAGACAAAAAATGATTTTGTATATCTGAGTCTTGATTGTTCAATAAATATTGTTTATTATGTACCTGATTTTAATAAGTAATATACAACAATTCTTTTTTCTTCAATTAAATAACCTAAAGAAATGACATTTTTTTAAAATAAACAGTTCTTTCGAATTTAATTAGAACAAACTCGATATATTTAAAATAAAATTAGATTTTATTACAATTATTTATTAATGTAAATTCATTTAATTGAAATCAGATTATTTAAATCATGGCTGTAAATCAAAATACGTTTTTAAAATCCATGTTGATTGATCAAAAAATCAAAATTTTATATAAACGCATTTCAGCTAATGCACCCTGATCAGTTTTTGAAGTATAAGGCACTGACCACAAAAAGTACTGTTCTTGAAAAGAAACAGACAAAAAAGAGTACTCAGGAAAAATT
Source organism: Ceratoteleas bidentatus (assembly GCA_022817645.1). NCBI lineage: Eukaryota > Metazoa > Arthropoda > Insecta > Hymenoptera > Scelionidae > Ceratoteleas > Ceratoteleas bidentatus. Next base: position 8,913 of record JABFPB010004551.1, read on the forward strand.
CGAGCAAAATATCATGAATTATGTTCTTGATAATTTTGTTCCTCTCAGTACTGTAGATAACCCCAGCTTTCGTAGAATGTTTGATGGTGAGTATTAACAATTTTTTATCTCAGAAGTCATCTTTGTATTACATAATGCATAATTTGGAAAACTCCTAAACCCGCTTCCCCTGTGGAACGCATAGGTGATTATCATGACAACGTTACGCAACTTTTAGCTAGACTCGTCCCCCTTCTTACAGTAGATAATTCAAGGGCGACCCCTTATTACAACACCATAACGGATCATGTGACTAATTTTTTGTACAATTTACAGATCTCGGTGTCACATTTGGCGAAAAAGCATGTTTAAAACACATGAGCAGGAAAAAACTCACTAACAAAATAAATAAAACGTTTAGTGAAAAAATGGCTGCAATTAAGCAAGAAATAAAACAGAACGCCAATTTCATCTGCACAACTGCAGACTTATGGACGTGTCGTGCAAGGACGTTTATTGGAGTAACTGCGCATTGGGTGAGCAGTTCAATCTTCATTTGTCTAACTACTGCAGAATTTTTACAATTTTTGCCCACCCTCGGAGTCATTACAAATCAATAATGAATTACCATATTATTATTATTATTATTATTATTATTATTATTATTATTATTATTACTGTTATAAAAAATTTAATTATTAAAATTATAACTTTTATTTAATTATATAATTATTATAAATATCAAATAAATTAAAATATCAGAAAAATTCGTATGATAAGTTATTAAAAATGAAAATTATAATAACAACTTTACAAACTAATTATAATATAATTTAATTTACTTACTAATTATAATGATTGCTTTTACAGATTCACCCGGAAACACTGAAACGGCATTCGGCTGCCATTGCCTGTCAACGGTTTAAAGGGGTCCATTCGTATGATCGAATTGCGAATATTTTGCACAACATCCATACATCCATGGGACTAACAAATATTGTTGGAACTGTGACAGACAATGCTTCAAACTTCATTAAAGCATTTGTTGTGTATAATCGGGATCAATTCGAGGATGGTAAATTTCAATTTTTTCAATTAAATTATGAAATATCTTAACAGTTTAATAACAAAACATTTACGCTAACAATTAAAAACTATTTTGTTGCGAAATAAACTGAGTCACTGTATTAATAATTTTCAGAAAAAATTTAATTTGAAATTATTTATACTATTTTTATTTAAAAAAACAACTCAGTGGCAACAGACTTTTGACTTCATTTTAAGTTGCTGTTTCATTAATTTTGACATTTTTCCATTTAAAGAATCAAAAATCCACTTTTTATTCCTGTAAACGTTGAAAAATCATGTTATCTTTGTTTAAAATATATAATAAGCTTAGTAATTGTTCATACTTAGCATAAACGTTGCGAACTGTTCAAAGTGAACTAGAACTTCGAATATGCTGAAAAAGTTCACAAGTTAGAAACTTTTGAATAATGTAATTTCAATGAAATAATCATGGATAATCATGTTACGAAAACAAATGTGTACAAAACTAAATAAACTTTTTATTAAAACTAATTTATTCATAAAAAAATAAAATATTAAGAATTTAATAAAATTATAATCAAGTGATAGCTTCAAATATGTAAATATATAAATATTTAATAATTATTAATGAAAATAATAATAACCGTACGAAGTTTTACACTGTTCGAACATGTTCAAACTTTTAGTGATTAATGCGAGCACTTCAAACATGGTTCTTTAGGAACATTAAAATATGATGTTAAATAATAAAATATAACAATAGGGTCTTTCTATATACTATATCTAATATAGTATTATTATTCATACTATCGTTTAGGTAATAAGATATTACACAACATAAATTAGTTATTCGTTGATGATTGCTATTACCCAGGTGTTACCTTTTGCAACCAAGTTCTTCATCCCTCTCTATTTCCCTCCAATAAACCCATTTCCTCTTATCTTCACTTTTCCCAATTCAATTTTAACGCTTGCCCAGCTTCTTCTTGCAGTTTGTCCCACTCCACTATTTTTTGCTGTTTCTGCCTTTCCTCCCAGAATAGGTCGTGGTCAATGAAGAATCTTGTCCCCGCCAATTCATTTTTCTTCTCCATTACCTGTATCTTATCTATTTCACTTCTAGGCTTCACTATCCATACTTTTCCTGCTTTTCTCACGCTTTCCACATTGACCTCCACCTCTAGTTTGTTTTTTATCCATTCCTGCGCATTCCCCATTTCTATTTTTTCATTCACATTCCATTCTCTCACAATGACATTATTTTTTCTTTCCTCCCTCTCCTTGTTTTCAATCAAATTCTTCACTTTGTGCACCTCTCTGGCACTCAGTGCACTAGACAAACTCCAGGCGGATTCCCCGAATCTGCTGTTTCTCACACTCCCGTCTTGACTCACACCGGCCATGCTACTAGATTCTTCGCCCATACTCTCGGCTTTCCATTTCGCCTCCCAAAAAATCTAACCTCTCCCCTGTAAAACATCAATTAGACATATATCTAATATATGTATAATATACGCATATTATATGTATATATCTATTTTATGTATGAATGTCCATCTAATATATGTATAATATACATCTTGTTCTATCGGGGTCTTCTACCGTTTTCAGTCTCTCCTCTTATCCTCTTGCTCCATAATCAGCAATCTCGCTTTGTCCATTTCAATTTTCTGCTCCCTTACCTTTTTCAATTCCTCTTTCAATTCCTGTTTCAACTCTTGCAGCTCATTGTACTAATCTTCAAACTTCACGCTTTTCTTCTCCTGCACTTCCCCGTATCTAACCGCAGTTGTCCCCTAGCTGACGCCGCGGAACTCAAGGATCCCTTCCTGCTAGATCCACTTGCCTTTTTCTTGCTTCCATCCATTTTCGTACTTCTCCACGTGTTGGCTTTTCTCACCCAACCTCAAATTTTTGGTTTCTCACAAGGTTTCACAACGACGTGCTTCACGCTTGACACCAAACTCCGCCTTTAATTGTGTTGTTAACTGGATTGCTAAACTTCTATTCACACTAACTTTCACACGCAAAATCCGCTTATTTTCATACTATGCAAAAAACTATCGCATAGGCAACTCAGTCACGTCCACTAACTCTCGTACCCTCTAATCCAAGGAATCCATTCAAAGTAATATAATTTGTGGAAATATTTGGAAATTGAACGAACTTTTAAAATGGTTTATATTAAATTTTAGATTCGGACGGGGAGGAGGGAGAGGAGGGTGTCACTGACCTATCCAATGATACAGAGTTCGACGACGAGGAAGAAGTTCGTGCGGTGCTGCCAAATCATCTGCGCTGTGCAGCCCAGACGCTCAACTTACTGTGCACATCGGACGTGAACAAAATTTTGGAATCAAATTTGGAGTTGGAGGAGATCCATAGTACTACTATCCGTAAGTGCTCAGCCTTGTGGGCGAAGATGCGGTCTTCGCGACAAGGGGAAATCATGGATGAATATCTCCAGTGTCGCCCCATCCGCCCAGTAATTACGCGCTGGAATTCACTCTTCAATGCTTTGAAATGTATCTTGAGTCTACGAGGAAAAATCACAGAACAATTTTTCGATGCAATGAAAATCCCGGGAAATCAGCGGTTAAACGAGGAGAATTTTCTTTTTATAAAAGAGTACTTACACTGTTTTGAAGACATTGTAAGCAAATTAGATAGCTTACAAGGCGAGAATTTTATGTATTACGGGTTTTTGTTGCCAGCGTTAATTTCAGTAAAACACCAATTAATGGCTAAGGCTTTGAAAGTTGGACCAAAAAAAATGTCCCTGACATATTGCCAACCCCTCATAGAAGGGTTGCATATGCATTTGGAGAAACGATTTGCGCCATTCTTCAAGATACAAGACCAAGGTATTTTTGCCGCAGTTGCAGCGTGTATGCATCCCAAATTTAAATTAGATTGGATTTCTGGACTGTCACTGGAGCTACAGGGAAAGGTGCGGAATTTTGTGTCTTTGGCAGCCGAGGAATTTAATGAAAGTCCACAGGAAAATGAACAGCCGGACGACTTTTTTATGTTCGCAATGCCAACAGCCGAAGGTTCAGAGAGCAATCGTCCTCGAATAGAAAATAATATTCTAAATGAATATTTGAAAATGCCTGTCACTAACAATTTAGTGGCAGTTGAACATCACCCACTAGTAAAAAAGATGTTTTTAAAATATAATACTCCGGTGCCATCCTCAGCACCAGTTGAGAGAATGTTTTCATTTTCAACAATGTTGAATGCACCCAAGTACAACAAGCTTACTGATCAACACTTCGAAATGCGAGTACTGCTAAAAGTAAATTCAGTTTACAATTCAAACAAAAATTAAAAAATTTTCATCTTTATAATGATTTACAATGATTTAATGATTTGGAGTACCTATGACGGAAATTAATAAATTCGAATAAAACATATAAAAACTACATAAAGTGCGAAATCATTGAATCCTCCCACTCCTCAGGTAAATTCCGGCTACGTTTGTGGGCAGTTCGGCAACCTTCGGCCATTTTTGTGAACATTGCAGTTCGTTTCGATTCGTTTCGATTCGTTTCAGTTCCTTTCGTTTCGTTTCGAATCGTTTCAGTTCGTTTCGTTTCGTTTCAGTTCGTTTCGTTTCCACTCGTTTCGTTTCAGTTCGATTCGTTTCAGTTCGTTTCGTTTCGTTTTAGTTCGTTTCGTTTCAGTTCGATTCGTTTCAGATCGTTTCAGTTCATTTCGTTTCGCTTCGTTTTGAATTTTTTTGAATTTTTTCGAATTTTTTTGGATTTTTTCGAATTTTTTTCGAATTTTTTTCGAATTTTTTTGAATTTTTTCGAATTTTTTTGAATTAAAAAAAATTTTTTGTTGAATTTTTTGATTTTTTTTCGATTTTTTTGATTTTTTTCGAATTTTTTTGAATTTTTTTGTATTTTTTCGAATTTTTTTGAATTTTTTTCGAATTTATTTCGAATTTATTTCAAATTTTTTAGAACTTTTTTCGAATTTTTTGAATTTTTTTCGAATTTTTTTTTATTTTTTTCGAAATTTTTTTGAATTTTTTCAAATTATTTGAATTTTGTTCGAATTTTTTCGAATTTTTAAATTTTTTCTCGAATTTTTTTGTTATTTTTTTGATATTTTTTCCAATTTTTTTCGAATTTTTATATTTTTTCGAATTTTTTTACAAATTTTTTGAATTTTTTTGAATTTTTTTACAATTTTGTTGAATTTTTTAATAATTTTTCTGAATTTTTTTCAAATTAAAAAAAATTTTTTTCGAATTTTTTTGATATTTTTTCGAATTTTTTTGATATTTTTTTAGAATTTTTTAGAATTTTTTTAATTTTTTTAGAATTTTTTTTGAATATTTTCGAATTTTTTTGATAATTTTTAGAATTTTTGATACTTTTTTGATATTTTTTTCGATTTTTTCCGAATTTTTTTTTAATTTTTTTGAATTGTTTCGATATTTTTTGAACTTTTTGGATTTTTTTTAATTTTTTGGATTTTTTTTCGAATTTTTTGGATTTTTTTCGAATTTTTTTGAATCTTTTTCAAAATTTTTTTTATTTTTTGAAATGATTTTCGAATAAAAAATATTCGTTTCGTTTCAGTTCGTTTTGTTTCAGTTCGTTTCGTTTCAGTTCGTTTCGTCTCAATTCGTTTCGTTTCAATTCGTTTCATTTCGTTACGTTTCTTTGTATTATCTATCTAATTGAATACTGAGTAATTGAATTACTTAGTAATTAATTACTGAGTAATTGAATTACTTAGTAATTAATTACTGAGTAATTGAA
>JABFPB010004552.1:0-14708 GCA_022817645.1 Ceratoteleas bidentatus
ACGCGACATTCTTTATCCGGGACTTGTGGCGGTAGTGACATTTAAAATTTAGGAATTTTAATAGTTGGGACATTCTATACCTGGGACTTTTGACGGTTGGGACACTCACATTTCGAGACTTCTGACAATCGGGAAATTTAGCATTTGGGGCATCTGAAAGTCGGGACAGCCCAAATTACAGACACTTGATAGGTCGGGAGATTGAAAAATCGGGACTTTACAGCCGCCCCCCGCCATATTAGTCAGTGCGTTTCGCAAACTTTCCGGTCCAGAACTCGTGCATTTCGCGGGGTTCGAGTGTACACAATTTTGCACATATTTTACTATTTATATGCGTTAGCCCTCCCTCCCCTTATATATTCGTTCAGTTGAATTCAAAACACCTTTACATTTTACCATTTCTTCCGTTTAATTATACATACACTCATTGCATTCTACTTAAATGTGGCCTTCATCTATCGAATTCCCTTTAATGTTTTTTCCCTTAAATTGGTTTTTGATACAATTTATTTTGTAACGTTACGTATTTTAAATAAAATGATACGAGCAATTTAATTTGTTATATTAATTTAAGTTACGGTCGTACCGAAAGCAAATACTTTTGGTACAGGTATTTTAGTTACGTTACGTTACGGTTTCCATCCCTGCATAGAATCATATATGTTACTGGATTTTGATTCAACAGCATAGTTTTTGCGTGATTCTCGGACACACAAACAAACATTTTCGTAATTTATATATTAGTAGGATTTATATATGCATAATTTATTTTTACATAATATGTATATTAGTATCAGACGCAATTCTCACTGGGTTCTTAAAAGCTAACCTCACCTAACCTAATATACTGTAACATCCCTAACCTATCGATCGCTCCCAATCCTCGCGAAATCCAGTTTTCCCCACTGACGAAACACTTCAAATAATAACCGCCCGGGAACTGGTGCGCGTGTCCAGATGATTAAAATGAGTACAGGATTCCCCGGGAAATCACCGTCTCAACGTCTTTTCAATCACTATCTCAACTTAATTAAAACAACGACAACGCGGCGTCGTTTTCTGTTTAATGTAACACAGTTTTACGGACCGACGACTTCTTACCATGCGGCACCGCAGCGCGTTAGTTCCGGTTGTCGCCACCATTGACGCCGAGGTGAACGGACGGAAGCCGACGTATCAAAGGTAAAATGCGACCGATAGGCTGCGCTGTTGGCAGTTGTTCCGAATTCCCGTCAACGACACGGGTAAAATTTTCCTTAAGATACCGAGACGGTAGGTAAAGAACACTTTATTTCTGGTTACTGAAAAGTAGCCAACTGGAATACCGAAGTTATTCAGTGTCACCGAGCAGGTGGTACTTTGGCTGATCCCGGCCATAGAAACAAAGAGACGAGTTTTTTTAGGTGAGTGACTTGCATCACTTGATCCACCTTTCGGTGGATCAAGTGATGCTCAATTGAACTTTTGTTGTTTTTTCAAAAGCTATCTCCTTTTGAGGCATACGGTATAAACTGATGAAAACTTGCATTTCTATAGTAAAAAATGATGCTCTACAACATAATGTCGAGGTTTTATGAAAAAAAATCAATATTTTATCCATTTTTGTGACCTTATCCTCAAAATAATAGTCCTCAATAAAAACTCCTTACCGAACTCTGTTATGACCTAAAATTTCATCCTTGCCTGTCTACTCGTTAATATACCTCATTTTAATAGTGGAATGTCCCCTTAAGTTTGTGAAAATAAAGATGAAAATTGACGTTTCCTGTGTTTTTCCTACCCTTAGATAAGTTAATTAGTAAGCGGGTAAAATTCTAACGTTACAATACATCAATTCACACGTTACATTACAATTAAATATCTTTGGGTGTAAATATCTATATATGTTACAGGCTGAAATATTTTATGCTTATGAGAAGCGCATATTGAGATGCACTCTATAAAGTACCTATGTCCATAATTTTCAAACGTGTCAAAATGATCCATAAGTTTCCAGATGACCAAAATGGACTCCGGATATCTACTAGGACCTGTAGAATCATGTACAAGTTCCTCTGATCGATTTCGCCCAGGCCATAATGCGCTAGGCTGAAGCGAAGTGGCCTATTATTAAGTAGCTATTTCAGTAATTTTCAAATGTGTGCTACATGCGATCCATAAGTATCCGGGTGACCAAAATGGATTCCCGTGGCCTGGTAGAACCTTAAGACCCTTTACAAGTTTCGCCTGTCGATTTCGTCCAGGCCATAATGCGCTAGGGCGAATTGCAATATCTTAAATAGATTAGGCTGTTCATTAGGCTGAACGTTAAATTGAAGTTCTACCAGGCTAACCCTGATAGAACATCAATTTAACATATATATAATAGATGTATTGTTACTTTCGACTTATTCTAACCTTAAAAATTATCATTTAATCAGCAACTGGGAAAGGAACGCGTACAATAAAATTCGTTTATTTCTCTTTTTTACTTTATCAAACTCAAACACAAATTTCACAAATCAAGCTCGAAACACACTGGGTTCCCGACGTTAAACAAAAAGAGAAAACTCCTACTTCGACCTCTCACTTCTTCACAGCATGACCTGTCAGGTCACCACTTTTCTCCGGTCACTAGTTGGTCTATTTCCGGTCACTAATTGACCTAACTGGTTGACCTGTACCGGTCACCACTTACTTTTAGATTTAATGGCCTTTCCGGCTACCGAAGGACTGGTAATGCTCCTCGGTCGAGCCCTTATATATCCTCGCGCTGCCATAGATCTAGGCTCGTTCGCAATCACAAAAAGTAGACTCGCTCCCCACTTTAAAGTTTCTACGCTCGCCGCGCCATCTTCCCTACACTCATGAAGTACTTAGATCGGCTGTCGGTACCGCAGTTCTCAGCTGTTGTTTAGTTTACCTTACTGCGGTAATTAAAAATGTGATATTGGGAACATCACATCGCCCTCCTAAAAAATCACAAAAGAATAAATCAAACATTTTTTTTGTTTTTTTTTTATAAATAATTCCAGAAATGTAAGGATTTATGACCCTCCTCCTCCCAGACCCACTCTGTACCAGAGTGGGTACTTTAAGAAATAGTATGTTGTTATGCTAGGCGCGAAAACGGAACTTTTCAGGGTGAGTGGGAGTTGCCAAACCCGAGCCGTAGGCTCCCGAAGGCGAGTCGACGGCGAGGGTTTGGCACCCACTCGCCCTGAAGTTGCGTTTTCGCGCCCAGCACAACATTATATTTTTCCCGATGTTGCATGTGAAAACGACACTTTGAGTGCTTTGAGGTTAGATGTTGCGCGCGCCGCTCCGCGCGCGAGTGAAAAGTCCACTTTACACTCCTAGGAGCTGGAAAGTGACGTCACAATGGCGGTCGTGGAATGGTTCGCTTTCGCGCCGCAAAACAAGCACGAAAAGTGGCGTTTTCGCATGCAGCATCGGGAAAAAGTTCTTTACTTCCTGAACACTTCTCTTTCATCTGTTGATCGAAATGGGCAATTCTTTTTTTATAAGCTCTACGAGCGGAACTGCTTTATGAGCAAATTGACCCCCGAACTTGGAACAAAAATTTACCATCTCCAGAACATATCTCATCTGACTTACATTGCCCCCTCCTAAGTTTACTGTACGAATCCCTTCCTCCAATTTCTCTGCCAATTTCAGAGGAACAAGGCACGATCCATTCACGAAAGTCTCATACTTCTCAACCTCCAGTCTGCATTGATCGTTGGCAATCCTTCCCGGCTTATTCCGCAGCACCTCCCTACGCCTCCAAATCAACTCTTCAAACCGCTTCATCTTCTCCTCATTTAGTTTCATTAACTGTTTGGTCTTTTCGACCAAATTCTCCGTCTTCAGCCCTCCTGGCTTCTCTACCTCGATTGTCTGAATACCTCTGTCTGTTTCATTTGACTTCCTTTCATCCTGGATCCTTAATTTCACCGCTGTCTCCGCTTCGTGTATTTTAACGACACTTTTCTCAAAATCTATCTTTCCTTTCAGTTTTACTACGAGATCCATTCCTACAATTACCTTTGCCTCTAATCCAGGTACTATTACAAACCGTTGATCAAACACCAATTCATTCAGCTCTACCTGTGCAAGGATCTGCTTGTTAACTTTCAATGGGCGACCCCCAGTGGCCCCAGTGACTGTTATTCCTATGACTGGGAGAATTTCGCACCTAGACAATACCTTTTGGTTCTCCTGGAAGAAATCTTCTGAGATGCAAGTGATCTCACTTTCCGTGTCTACCGAAGCCAACACTCTCACGCCCTCCACAATCACTTCTACCTTTGGACAGCCTTGTCGTCCATTTGGTACTTCATTCCCTAACAGAATCTTCAGTGATATCTTGAATACTTGTACTCTGACTTCTTCTTCTCCTCCTGTGGTAAGTCTCGTCGTTTCGTTAAGTACTAGGGTTGAGCTTGCCACAGGACTTGTTGGTTTTCCGGGTGATTACCAGTTCCCGAGAAACCAACAAGTCCTGTGGAGCTTGTTTCAACCGGCATTTTGCGCACCGGCAAAGAGAGGAATCTCTCTTTGCCGGTGCGAAGCCACTGTCTGTTTGCTTTGAAAATTCCGTCTTGGCTCGTTCTGTCGTCTCTCGTTCAGTCGTGGCTCGTACTGCTGTCTCTCTTTTGGTTTTGTCCGGAACCATTATATGACCCACTTCCATCATTGTATTGTTGGCTTTCATAGCTTCCTCTCCAGCCCTCCTGGTAATTCTGCTCTGGGCGTGTATTTTGCCCTCCTTGGTTCCTGGTCCCCTGATTTCCTTGGGGCTTCTTCCTCTCAGCATTCACTGGTCCTGCTTGGTCTAGTTCATCTAATAGCTGCAGGAAGTCTCCAGTGTTGTCTACTCTTCCCATGAGAACTGCTCGTTGTATTTCTTGAGAGAAATGTCGTGACAAATATCGCACTATCTGTTTTTCTGACATAGGAGGTTCTAAATTGTTTGCGTTGTTAATTTTTTTAATTGCGTACTCTGTTCGACTCATCCGTTTTGCATGATCATAAAATCCATGTTCTAAATTCCTCCTAACCTTGAATTGAATACTTTCACTCCAATAGTGATCAATGAATGCTTCTTCGAATTCTTCCATATTAATTATTGTGTTCCTCATTAGGCAACACCAATCATTGGCAGTGTCTTTCAGGCTGCAATTTATCTGATGATCGAACTGTCTTCCTTGCAGATTCATCATACTGCAATAATCCTTCAATTCCCTCAGATATTTCATGGGTTCCCCATTCCCATCAAATGTTGGCTTGGTATCCTTGGACATTGTTGTTGTTGTTCCTGCAACCCCAGCTCCTATTATTTTTTTAGCGAATGGATGTCACTTCCATGATATGCTACTTTTTTTCTATTTCCTGGACTACCTTGATTGTGGCAAATTGATCTTTCAATAGGTATTCCAGTAGTTGCCTATTTTCTGCTAATAACTCCCGTGTCTTTTCATTTCTCACTTCACTTGATTTTTGGTAAGCTGCTACTTCTTCTTTCACAGCTTCCAAGTAGGCCTGCGCATCAGTCATCTGTCTCTTTTGCGTCTTTTCTACTGATTTTAACCTATCATCCAACCTTGTTTCTCTAAGTTCTTTTACTGATGTCTCTATCTCATCCAGCTGTCTTTTTGGCACTTCTGCTTTCTGTGATCTTGTTGTCCTCCTCCAAGGTCGTCCGTTCTTCTGCCTCCATAATTTAATTGGACAAAGATCTTGGCTGAGTAAACATCTTTGTCAAATCTGATTCCGAATTCCCAATTTTCCTATGTGATGGTTTTTCGGCCAGCACCGCGTCTAATAAATTTTGCTCAGATGGAGCAAATCTCCCAGCTGAATCTGTTATCCTTATTTGGGGAGTGGCAGCCGTTGGCACATTTACTTTTAGCACTTTCTTAGCTACTGAGGCGAAAAAAGAAAGCTCGGGAAAATATTAGGCCGAAAATACTGCGCATTGATAAGGCCGAGTCAATGTGTGGGTGAATGAAAACACTACGCGAATTAGAATAAGTACTTCGGAGAAAACGAGCTAAAATCCAAACAAACTGCCCACCTTCGAGCATCGCGAGAAATGAAGAAGAAAAAGACGATCAGAGGACGAAGCGAGACTACGGCGGAGCGGGAAGGGGAACAAATAACAAGTGGGCATAAACATTTGCAAACAAAATAGATACTACAGGTGCGGGATAACTCGAGCGTGACAATTTCGTGACCGCGGCCTTCTGGACATCTCGTAGCGGATCTCGAACTCGCTGCCCACCGTGGCCCAAGCAAGTAACGGCTGGATAAGACGGTCGTCATGGCTCGGCCGGTTCAATCGGCAGGGGGCAGAGCTGGGTGACTGGTCTTTGTAGTTCGGAGTTAGTGGTTCGGACGGTAACTACACGCACCAGGCCGTCTCGACCAGGATGAACAGCTGTCACTCGACCCAGTGACCACTTGCCCGGAGGCAACAGTGGATTGCGTACCAGCACGAGTTGCCCGACCGGGAAGTTGAGCTCAACTCCCTTCCAGCGAGAGCGTTGCTGTAAGTGGCTAACGTACTGAGATGACCACTGACGCCAAAAGTGCTGACTCTGTTGCTGAACAAGGCGCCATCTGGAACATAGAGTACGTGAGTTTTCGGGCAAAGGAGGTTCGGGCACGGTCAAGAGGGAGGAACCAACGAGGAAGTGGGCGGGGGTCAGAGCGGACAGGTCGGAAGGGTCTGCGGATAGAGGGACCAGAAGCCGAGAGTTCAGGCATGTTTGCACTTGCGTGAGGACCGTCGACAATTCCTCGAAGGTGAGAGTCTGGTTGCCAAGAGTCTTCCTCAGGAGTCCCTTTGTTGACTTTACGCCAGCTTCCCAAAGGCCTCCAAAATGGGGCGAATGAACTTCCACAGCGAGCCGGAGTTCGCTAGAGTTGCAGCAGCCTCCTTGTAGAAGCTCGAAGCGTCACGGAGAAGCGAACGGAGCTCGGCGTCCGCACCGACGAAAGTGGTCCCATTGTTAGACAGCATTTCGGAACGAACTCCTCGACGAGCGGTGAAGCGGCGGAAGGCAGACAGGAAAGCTGCGGTGGTGAGGTCGCTAACGACCTCAATGTGTACTGCTTTGGTAGCGAGGCACACGAAGAGCGCAATGTACGATTTGCGCGACTGGAGGCCGCGACCAGGAGAGGTGCGATATTTGATAGGTCCCGCGAAGTCGACTCCTGAGCGCGAGAACGGTCGGCTCGGGTTGACGCCGTGGACGATCCAGACGTGTTTCCGAAGGAAACTGGTCGTCAGGGCGAGACCGCCGTGGAGAACAGAGTGGTGTGCGTAGCGTACAAATAGGACGCTCAAATGGGCCGATTTGGGCAGGATTGGAGGGTGCTTTTCTTTGGCAGGCAAAAGCGCGTTGTCAAGCCAGCCACCGACGCACACCAGTCCTCTCTCGTCCAGTACGGGATTGAGATCCGCGATGGAGGATGAGGCAGGGAACCGATCCTGACGACGTAGTGCTATCAGCTCTCTCTCGTAGGCCGACTGTTGAACGAGTCTGATGAGTAGAATCCGTGCCTCAGCGATCTCGGTTGGTGTAATGAACGACTCGATGACTCCGGGTCGTCCGCGGCAGCGTCGGATGAAGCGGAGGCACAGCACGGTGACGCGCAAGGTACGCGAGAGAGACGAATATTTGGTGAGAAGGATGAAGTCTGCGTCAACTTGACCGTGCAAGCTCTGAACAAGGCGGGAAGTCTTCTCTTCGGGAGGCTTCTGGAGTGTTGGTTTCGCGGCAGGCCAGTGGTCGGGGGATTCGCTAAGCCAGGGAGGACCGTGCCACCACAGAGGATGGACAGCAAGAAGCTGAGGTGTTGTGCCTCGGGAAGCCAGGTCCGCTCGATTCTCGGATCCAGGGGCGTGACGCCATATCAGGTTCGGGAACGACGTCTGAATGTGGGAAACCCGATTCGCCACGAAGGTTTTCCACCGGCTGGAGTGTCCCCTGATCCAAGAGAGTGCAACTTCGCTGTCAGACCAGGCATAGGAGGTACACTCGGCAAACTGAGGGACTTGTCGAACGTGGAGAAGCAGACGGGCGAGCAATTGGGCAGCACACAGCTCGAATCTAGGTATGGAGATTGTATGCGTGGGGGCGTTCTTCGTCTTTGCGATGAGCAAGGTGGTTAGAACCGATCCATCCGGAGCAGCGATGCGTAAGTAGATGGTGGCAGCGTAGGCGCGTGTGGATGCGTCCGCGAACCCGTGCAGTTCGCCAACGGCACTGTCTCCAGAGGCACCAGTCCAGCGGGGGATCGAGATCTCCTGAAGACGTGCCAAATTGCCTTGAAAATCTGTCCAACGACGCTCGAGGCCAGGGTCCAAAGGGTCGTCCCATCCGCACTTCGCGAGCCAGAGATCCTGTAGCAAAATCTTTGCTACCACGATCACGGGAGCAAGCCAGCACATCGGGTCGAACAGTTGTGCAGTGCGTCCGAGGATGATTCGCATGGTGAGTGGACCACGGGTCTGCTCCCAGATCCGACAGCGAAAGAAGAACTTGTCCTCGGTGGAGTGCCACCAAATACCCAGCATCTTGGTGGACTCATCTAGTTTTATGTCCTTGCTGGGGACCTCGCCTTCTCCAGAGGCAGGGCGTGGCCCGAGAAGAAGGTCAGGGTGGTTGGCTGTCCATTTGGCCAACTCGAAGCGACCACAGGCGAGGAGACCGATCAGTTCATCTCGTCGAGCGATGGCGTCCGACAGCGAATCGGCGCCAGACAGGATGTCGTCCACGTAGGAGTCGTTGACTAGGCAATCGGAACCCAGTGGAAATTGGTCCCGTTCGAGCTCAGCGAGTTCTTTCAGGACGTGAATCGCTAAGTATGGTGCGCATGCGGTGCCGTAAGTAACAGTCGTCATCTCGTAGCTGAGGATGGGCGACGCTGGGTCTGGACGCCATACAATCTGTTGTAGTGGTCGATCGTCCGGGTGTACCAACACCTGTCTGAACATCTTGACGATGTCAGAACTGAAAACAAACTGGAGGTTTCGCCATTTGAGGGGTAGGAGGGTTAGGTCATTTTGCAGAGAGGGACCAGTGTGTAAATATTGGTTCAAAGACTTGCCCTTGTCGTTCTCGCGGCGTCTTTCCGCTTGGCCCGAGCTGCGTCACGCCATGGTGGGGGAGGAACCACGACGGTGATGGAGAGACATCCTCGCTCCGGCGCATATGACCAAGAGCCTCGTATTCGGCCATGAATGCGCATTATGATTGACGAAGGGAATCGTCACGAGAGATCCGGCGCTCCGTGGAAAGCAGCGACTGTACAGCTTGAAAGCGGTTACCTCCGTGTTCCACGGCGAAACGGCGGAGAAGGCGCACCATGAAGCGGCCGGTCTCGTCCCGGGAGTAGCTGGAGCGAAACTGCTGCTCGCAGTCCTGCTCTTCTGGAGCATCTATGACCTGGCAGCGGAACGTGGAGACCTGGTTTTTCGGCGCGGCTAGTGCGCCAGTCAAAATCCACCCCAAGGCAGTGTTGATGGCTACGATTGGATGTCCAGGAACCTTGTAAATACCATGGCGAATCAGAAGACCGAAGCAATCGGCTCCGATCAGGAGTCCGATTCTCTGCGATCGAAAATAGTCAGGATCCGCGAGCTCCATTCCGCGCAGCAGTTGAGGGTCGATTGGCGGTGCTGTGTCGGCTGGGGTCTCGCTGGAAATCCTTGACAACACGTACGCCCGTACGCTGAAGTGCTCCTCAGCGTTGACTAGGCTCGCGAAGTTGACTTCTGTATAGGAGGAGGCATGGGCGGACCTGGCGGCGCCTACGCCGACGACTGAGCGGGAGGAGCGAACCTTGGGCAATGCGAGAGCCTGGAAAATTTCCTCTGAAATAATGGAGACTTCAGATGCGGAATCTAATAACGCACGTGTCAGTTACTTAGAACTGCTGGGAGAGGTGATGGACACCATCGCCGTTGTCATCAGAGCGGGAGCTCGAGGGGCGCTCTCTCGACTGCAAAGAGTGTTCGCCGTGTTGGCTGGAAGAGCGACGGAGGACGTTGGGCTTGCGGCTTGGTGAGCTAGTGGTGGAGAAGCTGTGATCGGGAACGAGTCATGAAGCAAAGTGTTGTGTGCCTGCTTGCATGTCAAGCAAACCTTCTTTGATGGACATTGATTGCGGGGGTGACCACCGAGGCAATTGAAGCACAATCGACGTTCCTTCACTTCGGTCAAGCGATTGTGCGGACTCATGTCGCGCAGTATGGAACAACCAAAGAGTGAATGATTCCCCTGGCAGAAGGCGGAAGATTGTGTCCGGCTCACTGTGGAGGTCTGGTGAGAACGTGTAGTCCTGGGTTGCAGCGAGCTGGTCGTAGTCGTGGCGCTGGAGCTGGGCAGCATCATTTCCAACGCACGGATGCGAGATTCCAGAAAAATCTCGAACTCAACTGGGTCGGCTGGGTAGGAACGTAAGCGGCATCAGCGATCTTCCGTTGGGTGTCCAGGCCAGTCAGATGCAGCTCCCACTCGCGGCGGGAGGACCTGTCCAGGCGGTCAAGCAGGATCTGGATAAAGAAATCACCCCAGTGTGCCACTGGGCGGCCAAGCTGTTCCAGGGCGCGGAATTCCTCGCGTGCGCGATCAACTAAGGCTCGCATGTGCCCAGCTGAATCGAGGTGGACTGGCTCCAAGGCCAGAAAGGCCGTCAAGTGAGCTCGCACCAGCAAGCGATTGTTGGCGTATCGCGCGCACACGGAACGCCAGGTAGGAGCGAAGTTGGCGGCCGTGCTAGCGACGTTTCGCACAAGCAGCGGGGCCTCTCCTCTGAGCCCGCTTTTGAGGTACACGAGCTTCTGCACAGGGGACACATCAGCTCGATCGACGACGAGGCTCTCGAAGGAATCGCGGAAGGACTCCCAATCCAGGTAAGAGCCAGAAAATTCGGGTAGAGAGGCTTTCGGAAGAGGGGGCAATACTTCCCGCAATACCGGAACTACGTTGGGTGCGTTTGGTGCTGGGAAGTGAGCCTTTAAAGCAGGTCGAAGAGCCTCTAGTTTCCCTATCCCGACTAGATAGGACCCTTCAGCGCCGGCGAAATGGTCTTCAGCGTAGTACTCGGTTCCATCGATGCCGGGTTCTGCTAGGAGCCGCTCGTGATTGGCGCAGAAATGCTCCCAGTAAGAAGCCATCGTGGCGAGCGTGCTGTCCACAATTTTGTCAGTGGCGACCAGCCCGGCATCTGTGCTCTGTTCACCCAATCGCGTTGGCAAATCATTGATGATCCGCTTGCACTTTAAAGAGGGCTGCGGCCATGTTGGATGAAGGCAAAGGTCACAGAACTCTTCCAACGTATTTTCCTGGGTCGGACCGAAGCTGCGTTTGCACTACTGGGTCTAACCAAAGCCACCTTACTCCACTGACGGCTGCCCGCACCCGTGGGTTCGACTACTGCGTGTCCGAGAACGGGGCGCGCGGACCTGTGTCACTGCGGCCGACGAGAAGATGGCGGCGCCCGTGAAACGTGCTCGAACGGTTGGCGGCCAAAGCGAGCGCTAGCAGCACCGATGTCGCGGACTGCAACGCGAATCGGTCGATCAGGAGGGGGGCAATTCGCGCGCGAATGTGCTTAGATGGGCGGGGAAGGCTTGCGATTCCCGGCGGTCAGAGTGCGAGAGGGACAGAGAGCGTGAGACGGCGAATGCGAGCGCGACGGAACGATTCGAGGACGGGTTTCTAACGGCCCGCAAGTCCCGGGTTTCGGCACCAAAATGTCTATTCGTTCGCTCGGAAAGGTGTCACTCACACAGCAAAACGACCTAACTTCGTCACTCGTTTTTTATTGCACAAAAAAAAAACTGGAGGGGAATTATACAAAATTTGTCCGCGCCCGTCTCGTGTCTCGCGTCGCTTGCTCGCTAGCTACTGAGGCGAAAAAACAAAGCTCGGGAAAATATTAGGCCGAAAATACTGCGTATTGATAAGGCCGGGTCAATGTGTGGGTGACTCGAATGAAACTACGCGAATTAGAATAAGTACTTCGGAGAAAACGAGCTAAAATCCGAACTACTATACAAAACGGATTTGTTTATAGAATTACATTTTCCCATAATCAAGGAATTGAACGATCTCGTTACATGTTTAAACTCGGCCTATTACACTCGAAGCTCTCACTATTTGATCTCTCACTATTTGACATTGTTGACCGCTATCAACCAATGAAAATCGAGATGCTCGAGCCCCTCTGTTTTCATTGGTTGCAAAAAGTGAGAGCGTTTCCGGTCCCAATTTGTCAAAATATGAGAGCGCTGAGTGTAATTAAATTAAAGAAAAAGACACTAACTCCTTGAGTCAGTGACTTTAGCACTAACACATCACCTTAAGGTGATACCGAAAGTCTGCTGCAACGGAGTTAGTGTCTTTGTTTATAAAAAATGTACGAATAATGATTTTACAATAAACCGACAATTTCGACATTCTATGGTTATGGGAGAATATATGTGGCTGACAAATCACAACTTTTAATAACGTATAATCGAGAAAGTTATTTTTTCGCGTTTTTTCGTAGCAGGCGACAAACAATTTTTATGTATACTATTTTGAAAAATTTGAAAATTTTTTAATTTTACAAAATAAAAAAATTTGAATAATTTGAAAATTATGAAATTATTAGGGTTGCACATTTGACCGGTCAAAATCTTTTTGGTCAATTGTCGGTCGAATTGGTCAAAATCTTGTTTCACCAGTAAAGTACTAACAAGGTTTCGGCACTACATGGTCTAGGCGAGAGTTGTAAATTCTCACTGCCCTGCAATACTAGCGCTGATTCAAATTCGGACTGTATGACTTATTTGAGAAATACCCCTGAGCGAGATTAGTGGGGCCTGTTAGCCTAGGGTTAGTATTGCAACATATGACAGGGGCCAGAGTGGGCCCAAGACAATAACAGGTGTAGTCAATCAAAGGCTTAAGAATAATTAACTAACTTCATGATTTATTGAATGGAAAAGAAAAAGAATTGAATACAAAAGCAAACCTCCGAGTAGATTCGAAATATCGTTGACCTCTGAGCTCGTATATATGCATTATAGTGTGTGTGTGTGTGTGTGTGTGTGAGAGCAGCTACCTCGACCCTGTAATTCGATCTATTCGCGCCTATCATCAAGGTTATGACCCCGGCTAGCCCGGGAGACACAACGCAAAATACTAATTTGGACGGACAAACGAGTGAATTTAACATGGGTCACACATGAATGGCGACTGACTTAAAAAAAAGGGCACTTGTCTTTGGTGCCAAAAAAAAGAGACTAATGTCGCCTACCTGTATCTATCCTAACTCGACGCGGAATACGGTCGAAGGCCGTTGAATGCGCTGCAGTCCACGCTGCCAAAGCCGCCTCCTGCCTGACTGCTCCGGTCGCTCCTCGTCCGCCCTGTAAAAACGCGCGAAAACCCGGGCACGAGTGTCGGCGCGTATGCGTGATAAATTCGAGCGCAAAACCACAAACAAGGGTGCGCGTGTAATTACGGCCGAGTTGCGAATCAAGAGGGGCGACTTGATATGGTTGCACGACCCACGAGCCGTGCTGCCGTGTAAATACTCAGCAAGTCGACCGTTGCAGAGCGCGGAAGAATTCAGAGTGAAGTATGGCGGCGCGAAAATTCTGTCCATGTGCTCCGACGCCGCCCGCGCATGCTCGGGTGCGCGGCAGCGCCGAGCGCCGCGGCCCGCGCATGGCAGCGATCGCGGCATTGGAGGACACCGGCCGTCTGCAGCGCGCGCACGTCTTCCTGCGCGACAACCATGTCGCAGACCTCCGGGAACGCGAGCTCTCAACGGGTGGAAGCGAGAGCATGTTAGTGGAAGGAGGAGAGAAGCACTCAGTTGGGACAAATGAAAGGTGAATCTCTATTGGCAGCCTTTTATTTTCCCCCAGTGAATGCAAGCACATTAACAGGAACTAATCCCCAACACATAGCAATAAATCTACGTTTGTGTATTTATGAGTGTGTTTATGTGTATTTACGTGTGAGTGCGTATGTGTGTATCTAAGAATGTTTGTGAACCTGTTTGGAACGTCTTTGGAGGTATTAGTGAGGTGAATAGCTAAAAAAGGTGAAAAATTTCACTTTCGACGCAATTATCGCAATGAGTGTCGCTGAGTTTCGTGAAAGCTTTTTGACAAAAATAATCTTTGAAGTATGAGGAATTGTTACGTCATATCATTAGCTGCGAAAACTTGCGAATCTACACGCAAAAAATTGTTATGCTTAAAGAAACATGTTAATCCAGAGCAAACTCAACAGAAATTCACGCACATACACACATAAACGCACATATAAACGCACACATACAAACACACATTTTCACACACGTTAGTGTGATAAAATGATAAAAAAGTGACAATTTTCACTTTCGATGCAATTATCGCAATGAATTTCGCTGAATTTCATGAAAACTTGTGTGTGTTTGTGTGTGTGTGTTGTAACCGTGGTTACTCGATCCGCGGCCATTCTGAGCCGCCAGCTCCCGCTCGGCTGATCGACAAGGTCGCCCCGACCTCTGTCGTCAAGGACGCGAAACGCGCCCTTCCCCTCGCCCCGGTCGCGAACCGTGAATCCCGCCGACAAGTTGTGCTTTCGCCCGCTCCCCCAGTTCCCGGAAGTTTTGCCGCCATTTTTGCCACCCCGCTACCCGAAACCGCCCCAACTTGTAACCCCAAAGTACTG
>JABFPB010004553.1:0-14716 GCA_022817645.1 Ceratoteleas bidentatus
ATGGCGACCAGCGCCATTTAAATTGCGAAAATCGCCATCTAGATGGTACAGGTCGCCATCTAGTTTTCTCAGTGTAGATACAAATAGAACTTGTTCTATTGGAATATATAACTAGTTATGTAAGTAACGATGACAGTTTAGAAAAAAAAATAATTTTGTTACAAAACAGGATTTACTACGTTTTAATGTTAAATTCTATAAGAATGTTGACATTTATTTAAGGACTATTTCAGGACATTTAGCAAGCAGAAATAACTTATTAAAAGGAGTCAACTTCAGTGACTACTTCTATGATTTTTTAATTGACAAACAGTAAATGCACACTTGCTCAAATATGTTTTGTTTGTACAACAACAAAAATGAACAATGTGATTTCTTCAACGCCTAATAGTGGAAAAAAAGAAAGGTTTCGCGTATTTCTCAGCGTTGCTTGAGTTATAATGATATTTTGTTCATTTTTTATCTACATTTTAAATTATTTTAAATAAGTTTTCATGCAGTCTTAAAACTATGCCGTGCTGTACAATTAAATTAAAAGCTATGAAAAAACTAAGTAATCAGTTAATGTGTTTGTTCATTCATTTTACTTAAAATACACGTCTAATCGGATTAAAGTAATACCGAGATTATCTTATGCTGTTTTTTTTATACTTGAATAATAATAATAACTGTAATTACACGTCCAAATATTAAAATAATACGGAGATCATAGTATACTGATAATTTTTAATTTTATGAACATTATTAGAAATTGTGTTGAATATATATGCAAACCAGATAATTTTTAACTTACCAAAGGTGAATTTATATTCAGTATAATAACGATACAATATAGAAACATTCTTACAAACTTTCTTAAGTCTTATAAATTGGTTGGCCGATCCAATTTCCAGATGGAGCATAATTACAAACCAAATAACCTTGTGCCCATCCGTCCTTAACATATTGGTTCCATCCACATCCAATTAAGCTAGTATCTCCCCATACTAATTGTGTGTAGTGACCAGTGCTTGAATCAAATCTGTATAATTTTTAACGATTATAAAACAATGATTTTAATTAGGTATAAACGAAGCGATTAAAAGATGCTTTCAGCTTTAAATGAAAGTACTTACACATATTTGTTAACTCCATTCTTGTCAAATTTCGTGACTTCATTGTACCAAGATGTCACCAGATCTGTCACATTGAATTTTGCTGCCGTATTTGAACTGTATACAATCCCAATATTTTGACCAACCACGTATTCAGCTAAATAAGAAGTTTTTTTAATATATTACAATTTTAAAACGTAATTTTTTATTTCTTTAGCATTTAGAAGCACACAATAATTATTAGCAATACAAAAAACAGACTTACCGGTATTGCGACATTCGTCGTGGTTAAAATCACACTGATTAGCCCATGTTTGAGCTATCTTTTCTAACTCATTATTCCAACTCTATGAGATAAATTTACTAATTTACATCACATTGAAATACATTTTCTATTAACATTCGAAGATCAGAACACATTGAAAAGTTAGAGAATAACACTTTGTATATATACAAATTACATTTACGTACCAACACTTTCATTGCACCAGCTACAGCTGCTGGTTGAGGTCCTGGATTACCCCGATGTTCTTGACCTATAGCAACGTGCTTACGAAACATATTATGCGTTCGTAAAATTGAGTCCTTTTCATTTTTCGTCAATCCCACTTGATACGATTCTCCACATGCTGCACCTACACCTTTGGACTAGTAGAATCAATAGCCCATTACGTGTAAAAAAAGTGTAATTGAAAATTACTTTTACGAAAATAATGCACTATATGAATTGTGTCAAACTTACTGAATATTTGCACATCGTATGTGAATTTTTATCCGCACAACTAGCTATATTGCAGTATGGATTTTGGGCACTACTGAATGCTAACAAACAGCAATTTATAAACAAAGGTATACAAAAATTCATGGTGATATAGACTTCACTAATTTCAATCTAAAGTACGCAGAAGCAGTTCGACAACCGAATACTACAAAGTGAAACAAACAAATGAATACTTTATGACATTGAAAATTCTTTAAGTATTGCATAAAACGACGTTATCGCTAGTTGAATATTTATTGAAGGTCGTTAAGTTTATTTATCGCTGTTAATCAATGGACAAATCGTAGCTTGTGTTTTAATGACGTAATCATTATGACTGAATCATATTTTTATATGCATTCAGGAAGATAGTGTGCAAAATGATCTATCGATAAACGTCGCGAATTCTTTTGGTTGGCGCTCTACATAGAACCTATTTTATACGTTTATTTCTTATTATACATTTCTTATAATTAGTTAATCAAGTCTGATGATTTTATATTCTAGATAACCAAATTTTTGTTTATCTTAAAATTACCCATACTGTAAAAACAAGTGTTTTATTTAAAACACATCTGTCCTCGATTTTAAAACACTTATGTAAAACGCTTAAACTGTTTTAATTTAAAACATTTCTTCGTAAAACACTTATATGTGTTTTACCATATACTGCCTATGCAATATGACCTATAAAGAGTTTAGCCGGTTTACTTTAAAACACTTATAAAACACATCGTTTTTGCAGTGCAAGATAAAGCAGTAATAAAACGTACATCAGGAAGTGAACTAGATAAAAAAGTGTCGTCATTTGTAACGTCATTTGTAATCGTCAAATGTATTTGCACACGTTTTGACGGTTTACAATATTTCCTAATAATGCGTAGTTTTGTGAGACTGATTGACTGTGTAACGTGCTACAATAAGACAGAATAGTTTGGAGGATAGAAGCTGTGTTATATACGTTTTCACCACATGTGCATGGGAAACCCTATTTTCCATCCTAAAATTCCCTTCTACTTCTCCTTTATATTACACAAATACAAAGGAGAACCAGAATTGATTGGAAATGTCCACTTCAGCGTGAGGTGAATGCGTCTCAAAGAAATGATGTCACAGTTGCCTCATGAGTAGAAACTGTGACATCACAGCGGTTCACACATTTCAAAATTTGTTAAAATTATACAATTTTTAACATACTCAAAGTTTTAAAGTGAAATTATTTGATATCGGTGTAAGCCCGCTATGATTTTAGTGTGAGGCCGCTGTGATATCACTGTGAGGCAACTGTGATGTCACTTCTATGAGACGCATTTACCTCACGTTGAAGCGGACATTTCCAATCACCTACGGCTCACATGTGTCTCACATGCAGCTCATATTTGGTTACGCTGTGATGCCCATGCTAGTCACAGTGTTAACTGGGTAGTTTACATAGCGCACTATATGCTTCGTTAAGTTTATGCAGAAAAAAACTTAACGAAGACTGTATTTTTTACAGTCTATTTTTGTGAGTGTACTAATGGAGCAGAAAGTAAAGAACAGTTTGGAAGTTATGAAAATGACAGATAGTTTGTTATATTGTACCGACCGCGTTTTTGATACATCATACATCATACATCATAATCATTATAATAAAAAAATGGTTCCGGTATTACAAGTTATATTGACGCGTATGCGCATGCGTTTTTATGGCTACGAAGCTGCTAGTTGATTATGCGATAGATTATTGGATAGCTGATACAGATACCTGAATCAGCTATCCAATAACTAACTTTCCAGATTGTACGATCTAGTTCGTAGATTTAACGAAGCATTTTTCTGAATGTGTAAATTTTATGTACTTATCGATTTTCGTTTGGGGCCACTTTCGACTATCTTACGCAGCAATAGCCTTTAACGAATATAATCGATATACATGACTCGAATTACAGCTTCATGTTACTGTGAAGTTGGAAAGACCTTCAAAGTGAGATTTTTCATTATAATTATCTTAGAACGCGTTCACTAAATGTCTAATTACCGTGAAAAAAATGCATAGAAAATCTACGGTACTTCCATATTCATTGCATGTTTTCTACGATAATTATATTCAAAATTCACGCTATAAAGTAGTTAATTCATAAAAACACTCAGATAGCTCAAATAACGAGTGCAATTTTTTTGTTATTCGGAATCATCAAAAATGAATAAATATTAATCGTTTTGCATTCAAAAGGCTGGATCCATGGTTTCAGATTAATTATATGTGAATATTACTAATTACTTAATAAATAGAGTATAAGGTAAATTAACGATTCATTAATCGCTTTTTATTGACAACTTTGTTTATAACAAACAGTTAATAACAAATTGTTTACATCATACTGTTTACAAACATCATTTATGTTAAATTATTTCAAGCAAAATGACCATAAGATATTCCATTAGTTTTGGTTTATATTCAGTTCTATAGAACGAATCTGTGGATTCCCGCAAAAACCAGTTAAGTCACTTTTTCGAAATTAGCTGTACTTTTGTTATTGTTTTGATCCAAATTGTTATTGTGATAAACACTCAAAACATTGATTTTTGCCATATTTAGCTTGAAATCGCAAGAAGAAAATACCAGTTAAGTGCGAAGTCCCGCAAAAACCAGTTAAGTCTATATAAATTACGTTGCTAATTTAGATACAGCTAATTTAGACTAAACTAATGCTCAACACTTTAACACTAGAATGGCCGAAGCAGTCATTTTGACTCTTTCTATCACATTAAATAACTATGATCTAAGCCTTTGTTAAGAAATAGTCCAGCCGTTCTAGTGTTAACAGAGGGTACCCTATATATTAATTAATGGACGTAAAATATACTAATATATTTAATAATGTTTACAATTGGTACATTTAACAAAACGTGAACAACATTTTTCAATAAAACTAAAACTTAAATAGAGACAAAAACAAAATTTTCCTACATCAATACACACTATTTTATCGATCATCGTTACTCAGATCTTTAATGTCGTCTTTAACTATTTCAACGAATGTCCTGATTACAATGTTTACATTCGTTTAATTCAAAGAAAATAATTTTTGTTGTTCTATTATGAATATAATGGGGTGTCGAGTATCATATCATCAGTAAAATGTAGCAGATTATATAAAATATAAATATAATACAAAAAAAAAAAAAAACCATCATATAAATGTCATGTTTTCACAAAATTGTCAGATATTCAGAAAAATGCCAAGTTCCCGCAAATTCCTGTTAAGTTTCCGCATTAAATTTCCACAAAGTACCATTTTTTTAATATTCAGATATATTCAGATATTTCAGTCCAAATTGAACAACAGAAGAATTTGTCCGTTAAATGGAGGCACTAAACCGATATTTAATTCCCAAATGAAGTTATTTCATCAGCAATCAAAAATAGGTTTTGAAACATTAAACTCAGAAATCTCGAAATCATGAATAAGCGACTTAACTGGTTTTCGTGAGAATTATTTTCCATAGAATTGTTTAAAACATTGCTTACAAAAAATTATGTAGAACATTGTTTGCAACAATTTGTAAATAACCATTTTTTATGATAAAATTGAACCGACAATTCGTTAACAAGAGACTGTATTCAACAATTTGTTAACAAATTATTTATAATAAATTTTTTGAACAAATTATTAGTTAACAAATTATTTGCTACAAACTTGTTAAGAACAAACTGTTAATTACAAAACGGATATATCAAATTGTTTATAAAAAATTATTAGGAATAATTGCTTATAAAAGTTGTTTGCAACGAATTATGTATAACAAATGTGTTTACGCGACTTCAAATTTCTTTTCAACCTTACCTATGCCGGAAGCTTCGAGATGAAGAAGGTTCTTCTTATCGAGACATTCCACGACATGTTATGGCAACCTAATTACGTGATGTATCACGTCATTTTACAGAACTGAGTAGTGCAGTGCAGTCATCTCTAACCCGCCAATTACTGCTATTTCGATGCACCTTACATCTAGCCGGAATCCCGGTAATTTTTACATCCCATTGCCAACCAACCACAAACACCATGCATCCTTATGCAAAACGTGTGTGTACTCGCTCCGCAATCCAATTCTCGAAGAACTAACCGTTAGTCTTGTTTTACGCATAATGTCTTCCGATAACAGCGCCAAATGGCAGATTTTGTCGACGATAATCGCTGACCGGCCCGGTACCTCCGTATCTGCGTCGCGTATTACAGCTCGCACGCGCACGTGTGTATGTTTGCCATTACGCGACATTACGATGCGGACAATGGCGCGATAATTCGTGCTGGCGGCATGCACACTGTCACACACGCGGCGTTGTACGCGCGCAAGTCGGCCGACCACAATGTACACCGCGCCGCGAACAATCACGTCGATCGGCGCGGAACAGTCGGAACGGCGAGGCGCTAACTCCGCCAAACAGCCGCCGGCGCTTTTTCGAATCAGCGCTTTTCAGTTGACGCGCGCACAAGTGGGTGCATTGTTTGCGCTCATTTGTGGCGCGCGTTTTGCATCACACTCAGGCGCCTTTGGCCGAGCACTGGTCAAAGAAGTGGTCGTTCGAGCGACCGGAATTGTCTCGGCGAAAGTCGAGCATTTCGACGAGGAAACTCGCGGAGCGCGTCGTGGCTTTGTTGAGCGACTTGGCAAGGGCTCGAGGGGTACGGTTTCGGGGTGGACTGGAACGAAAAAGGGATAGTTTTGGCGTCTGCAGTTGAAAGCGAAGACTTTTGGTCGACAAGAAAAATTTAATCTGTTTTGGCCGTCGTAGAGGAAACATGGCAGAGTCATGGGGCAGATGAGTGAGG
This sequence comes from Ceratoteleas bidentatus, assembly GCA_022817645.1. Lineage (NCBI taxonomy): Eukaryota > Metazoa > Arthropoda > Insecta > Hymenoptera > Scelionidae > Ceratoteleas > Ceratoteleas bidentatus. The sequence continues at coordinate 6,672 of JABFPB010004553.1, forward strand.
AAGGAGTATTGATATTTGTTACTCAGCAGGCATGAAGAAAAGAATTTGGATGAATCAACGAGAAAATTGGGTTACTATTTTCATTTAATAGAAGAATTTGATGGATTTGTTCTTTTGTCGTATCGTTTTATGGCATTTAGAGTATAATGGAGAATGGATATTGAGGTTAATCGCAGTTTGTTCGTAAATTCGACTTAATAGTTTCGACAAAATGTTTTTAATTTCACGTAAGAAGGGCACTCATATGATCGAATGTAGTGTTTCATTCATTCATACAATTTTAGCTTTTACCTTGTTCTGTATTTTCGCTAGCAGAGAATTAGAAATATCAACTGTTTCTAATTCTGTGTTAAAATTTTTTTTTTTAATATCACAGTAAACCCTAAGTTAAGAAATTTACACACATATTTACAAGTAAATGGAAATAATTAACATATTCATCGTTTGAATCGAAAGAAAAATTCTTTCAGATAATTGAAAGTCATTTACTTACTAAGCTGATACATTGTTAAGCATATTTAAATTTCGAATAAAATATTAATGTTAATATTCTCAATCATGTATTTATTCTCTGCTGTTTTAGAACTTATGATTTTAGTTTTCAAACCATTTTTCGGATCTCAGAGCTCCAGAGCCAGAATTAGGATAACGATGACAAATATTGTAAAAATGAATATTATGTAAAAAGATGAAAACAATATGAAGAGATTTTTTAAAACTTTTAGATAAAAGAGAAATGGATTTTCATTTGAGATAATTAATATTATTAATGTAAGTAATTTTAATATCTTCCTAATTTACTATATGAAGCGAATTTGAGTTATTGAAACGACTTTTCAGTTTTCAGTTGTATATTAGATCAGTCAGTATTCATTTACGCCAGTCGGAACATATCATTTCCGCAAATAAGATAAGCGCCACATTATCTGAATGTTTTTATTTTTCCACGGGCAGAAAAATAAAGACAGCCAATGTTGAGGACTTAAGTTTTCATTCATTGAGTTAACTTCACAGGCTTAATAATTAATAACCTTAATAATCTTAAGATTTAACTAAAGAAGAAAGCACACACTTATAAGAGAAATCATAAAAACTCTTCTTTTATTAAGAACGATTATGCTTACAGTTAATTATTTTTCGGATACAAAACAGTGTAACTATTGAAAGCTAATCATTTAATATAATCTTTTTACTGTGTATATGTTTTTTTCGTATCTGTTTAATATTTTGACTGGGGAAACTTTTATATCGCTTAATTACACAATTATTTACTTGTTGCAGTTCATATATAATAATTTTAAAGTGCAAGTGAAGTCTTTTGGACAGTGCAATTTGAGAGTAATTTGTTTTTGAAATTGTTTGATGAAGGTGCTTTTAGTTCGTGATTTCGTTGGACAAGGAAATTATTATTTAATCAAAATAACGATAGAAATTGCGGTTGAAGGTTACGTAAAGTGGAAAATCGATGTAAAATAATAACGATGTACGGTAGTAACATGTAATTTTCGGTTAGTTCATTGTAGAAATTTACTTAAACGGTATAATATTATCTGACTTGCGTCAGATTCCATACATTGTACGATTCACATCCGAAATTATAATATAGATGTATAAGTTATATTAATTGTCTGTAAGAAACTCATTGTCTTCCCTAATGATGGTACCGATAGTATAAAATACTGTAACATGTTACACCAGTTTCCATAAGCTTGTAATAGGATATAATTAATTTAATCAATACAATGTATGCATGTATAATGAAAGAATTTCAGAACCGCTAGAAATGAGTATTATTATTGTTAAGAAGAATTATTGAACTGACGAGGATTATAGAGAAATGTGATTGAATATTTAATGGGATTAAATATATATGTATACTTTAATTACTGTTTATGTAAATTAAAATAGTGTTCACTAAGTCTTTAAAGCACAACGTGTATATTCCATTAACTATATTTAGATAAGTGGATGTGGACTTATTAATACGTGATGGATAACTTATTCAATTTCAGAGAATATTATTACAATTTGGGTTAAATTCTCTCGTAGTTGCGTCCGGTTGAAACTATGCTAACGTTCAGTTTTGAGTCCAGCTAACGGATCACTCGGACATAGCGAAAGTCACGTAGGATAGTGACGATGATATTAAGTTTAAATTATAAAGTCATAATGGTGTAATTTTGATATCACGAGATTACTTTCAAACTCTTTGGTTAAGAGCCATGGATCTGCTTTCACTCTGAGTGCAGTTTCGGCGTTTTAGTAGGTTTCGGAAAGAAATTCTTATATATAGTAATTGACGTTTGAAATGGAAATAGCGAATGTGAGAGTTTTCTGCGGTGCATGTTTTAATTTGACACTCTTTGAGGCGTCCAGTTGAAATTCGTTTTCTCATTTACGGCCACTGCTTTTTGAAATAATTTCCAATGCACCTGTGAGCTATAATTTATCAAGTGGAAAATTACATGAACTTCGCGTTGAAATTTACAATCTAATGTTTTAAGATTAAAATTAAAGGATGTTCGGATTTAAAGTTGAATTACCCGATCCTGGTGAAATACATCCAACGAATATTTGCAATATTCTTCTATTTCACTCCAGAAGATTGAAATTAATGTTCTTGTCCCATTTACGGTTTCCTCGCAAGGAAACCGATATCGCTTGGTTATTATAGATTGTTTTACAAAATAGGAAACGTTTCCGTTATAAAATAGGAGATCCACAATGATACAGAGATACTTCAGTCGAACAAATAATGTCAAGGCATGCTGTGCCTTCCGAAGTTCTCACCGATCGAGCGTCGAATTTCGATTTTCAATTATTGAAACAGCTATGGCTGTTTCTTCATAGAATTTAAAAAGGATATACCCTCTTGGCTGCATCGCTGATATTAATGGTCGACAAATAACTACAATTAATTGCCTCTTCAAGTGTATCTAAGATTAAAAGGATTACGGTGACTCGAACCAAATGCGGTCATTAGCTTAGAGATAACGCCAAGCATGATGCCACTGATGAAACCATCCATCACGCGCATACAGGTCGAGATCTTCGGTTGTCATTGGATTTACTTCGAAGTCCTTGTCCACATAATTTTGTGCAGAGTAGTGAAGGGTTCTCGAAATAAATAGAAACTAAGTAAATAAACAACTTGATTTGTTAAATAAATGAAAATAAATAACCAGTACAACATTATCAGTTTCCCCTAAATAACCTCAATCATCAATTCCTTCCACACCGATAAAAAATCATATTGAAATAACATGAATTCCTGTGATTACAACATGAAATTCATTAAGTATTGTGCTAACATATTTTTGTGTAGTTTTTTAGGAAAATCGCCAAACAACATATTTTTCATGTAAAACTAACACGAAAAAATGCTACGTAAACATTGGTTCCTGTATTACCAACATGAAAAATAGTACACGAATTTCTAGGTTATTATGACATGGTAATTTCTCTCGGTGCATTTCCATTAAAATCGCAAAACTAGGCACATCGATGTTTGCCATGTAGATTCGAATTTTGAATAACATTCTATCTTAATATCGTTACAACGAGGAAAGAAGTCCGCCTCTATGTGAAAAGGCATTCCCAGGAATAGAGAGCACGTTCACCATTCGCAAAAGCAGATCGAAAAACGTAAGAAGTCTGAACAGATTAAAGTGCACTTTAAGTTAGTTTATGTCAAAATTGGTATTGATCAGATTTCCGATATTAGATCAGATGTTACCGATCAAAGGGGCGCTTTTGACGTGTAAAATATTTTCTTACAGAACACTTGTTTACGTTGTCAAGCGCACATTCGGCGCATTCGATTATGCTGGCGTAAATACGTAACAGACTTTCCCTTAATTTTATTTCCGTTAAGCCACTTTCGCACAGATCAAATAAAACAAATAAACACATTACCAGCGGCACTCTAAACTTGAGCGAGGCTCGAAAAAATCCTCCTGCGAGCGACTAATCTGCCATCACGTCCATCAATTTCAATTCCAAACAAAAATTTTAGCGCAAATATTATATTACACAAAATAATAATTCGCGGATTGAAAAAACAGCGAAACGCAAAATAACATTGCAAAAGTGCCGCTGCGAAAAATGCCGAAAAAAATGGAGCTCGTTACATGCATCGCTCTGAAACCGCGTTATTCGAAGAGCGCGAAAAACACGAAGAATTTCTCCCGAAGCTGTGTGGGAATAAAAACACCATTTTTCAAACATCGGCTCTGTTCGTTCGTAAGTGCATTTACCTTATGCTTTGCAGGCAGCCGCTTACGTCGTGACGGGGAATTGACGCGCTATAACGTCGACCTATATTCGCGTCTGGCTCCGTCTGCCGTGGGCTTTTCGTTCGTTTATCAATTAATTGCCTTTTTCTTTTATTTCATACACGCATTGTCATCTTGGCTGGGCTTTCATTACCCCCCGATCGATCAATTATTGGCCGCGCGATCAGATACATTTGTTCCAACGATTTGCGCGGACGACAGTGTGTCGGTCATCGCGTTTTCGCCGATGAAATTATGTCGCGCGACAATGGCCCCAAGATACGCCCGAAATACGTGCGGCTATAGATGAATTTTGAAGCTTGTTCTGAACGCTCGCCGGGCCCCCGGCGAGCATTTAGTCGAAGTCGGTTTCTTTTCGGCTTGCGATGCAAAACCGAACGGATGAATATTGCGCGGGTTTATCAGTCGGCCGGTGAAACATGGATGAGGAACATTAGGGGATGAATTGAAAAATGGAATATTCATAAGCATGTGTTGTCGGTGTGTCGAGGAGGCGCTTCCCGACGGGGAAACCATATCCTTTGTGCTGCTTTTCGCATTATCGGGGGTTTTTTCAGACTGGGAAATATGAAATGGAACGCGCTGAATTATTTTTGGCTGTTGTTACGACGAGTTTTTTTCGGGTCGTGAAAAGGAACCGCCCAGTACAAAGAGGCGCTTTAATCAGACGGGTATTAATCTTTTTCGAACATTATTTTATACTGCGCATTCCTCGATGCAAGCGTCGGACTTGAAATGCCGTTTCGGGCGCGGGGAAACGGGTCGGCAAGCGTGAATAAACAATATTGATTTGCAATTTTCGGTTAATTAAATTTCATGCAACGGTTGGTAAAAAGCCGCGTCGATATTTTTTAAAGTTAATTGCGTTTGAATGTAGGATAACGGAATTCATGGCTGTCGAACGCGGGAAATACAAAGAATTTGTTGCAGCCGTTACAGCAAAAAACAAAGTATTCAGTTTGCGAGGCGAAGAGTTAGGAAATTGCGTTTTTTTATTATATACAAGTCGATTCGTGAGAGCACGGTAGATAAAAATATCAGCATTTTGTTACTACTTGTTTGCATTTTGTTGTCTCTTTTGGAACTACCACAGTTTATATTTAAATGTAGGATGACAAAAAGTATGAGCATAAGGGATTTACAATATTTCTGAAATTAAATAAGCCGAACGAAAAATCTTTAAAATGTGTACTAGATACATGGACACCTCAAAAGAATAACTACGAAAAGATAAAATGATCGATCAACTCCTCCGAATTAAAAAACGTTATTAAGATAAAGATATCAGATCCTTAATTAGTTCATATAATAATGTGAACATCTATGTCTTATGAAAAGTTAATATCCGTACGTAATTGTAGTGCTAAGAGAGTGCTTTACCGCTTTATAGAGATTAATAAAATGCTAAATACAAAGTTGTCTAATAATTGGTTTCCATAATTAATATGTAATATAGTTTACATGCGTGTATTTGAACTAACCAATAGCGAAGTGAAATGATGTATGTGGCCTCTTAGTCCATCATTGAACAGAATTTCATTTTGATCGAGACGTTTGGTAATTAAACGACAGTGGCTCATATTTATATGGCAATTAATAGAGACTGATGCAGCTTATTACTCCAACATTAGCAACCATATCGGTGAGAAATTATATGATTTCCGTAGCACATTCTATTGTTACCTTTCGTTGTCCGAGCTTAATTTAATATAATCCAATCATAGAAATTGCTATTGTGACAGGTAATAGGAGATGATTTCAAAAAATTTGAAATCTAACTCATGCATTAAGAAGTAAACTCTACTTATCCCGTCAGAGTTTTGTTGAATGGTATTTTGATACTTTATTGAATTTTGAGTAACGGCCCAATGGTTTCCCGCGTTTCATTCCAATCTTACGCCAACGCTTAACGGTAGGGCGACAGTTGGGCGCCAACCGTCGGCCAACCATCGCCAAGCTTGGGCCAATGCTGGGTTGATGGTAAATTTCCACGTGATCATGGCGGATCTAGAGATTATGGCGGATGATGACTCAAATTTGCGTTTAATAGAATTGGAAACTTCAGAAGCGATATAATTTGCTCGATTGAAGTAGTATTTAATTTTATTCTTATGTACCAACCGCGTTTAGCCACTTTGTAATACATATTTTGTATGCTAAGGAAAAATGGTTTAATGTGTGTTATGTAATATGTAAGCATTGCAGTATGTAATGGGAGAGTATCTAGACAGCTGTTATGCGTCTCTTTGATCTGAACCTAATTTCAAGTTTCGCGGAGTTCATAAATGTTTATCTAATATTTTTTAACTTATGGTGGAATTTATGGGTAGTTTGTAAAACTTACTGGAAGTATTTCAAACTAGGTTGTGTCTCTATTCTTCGCAACATAATTCATATTTTTATCGCATAATCGTAGTATTTTCAGTCGGTTTTAGATCGTTTAGATCGATTGCGGCAGAGTTCAATAAATCTAAAGTAATAATTAAATAAAAAATAATCTTCAAAGAATAAAAAATTTTCCCCCTCACAAAACAACAAAACATGATAGTCAAGATGGTAAAGTTTCACCATTTAAATAGCTAAATCCGCGTTTCGCTATCACGATGGTGAACTGGTGACAGCTGGCCCGTTACATATATTGGTTCATTTTCGCAGTAAGTAAATGTTGGATTACTTGATTTGGCATTGCCCATTAGACTTTGAATATAAAGTAAAAGAAATGTCAGCAACATTAGTAATGACACGATAAATCAAAATCTTTCGATTTGTTTTGTTCACACCAGTGTAACCTCAAATCCGACATTTGGTCATTCTAATATTTGAAATGGTGAAAGATCACATTTAAATAGCGAATTCCAGTATTTTAATGACAGTTCGCTATCGCAAGCTAAGCGATTTTACCATCTCAGATGGCGACCAACGCCATTTAAATTGCGCTGGGCGCTATTAAATGGCGACTAAATAGTAGAAATCATCATCTAGTTTTCTTAGTGTAGGGATGTTTAATCCCCATCGGAGCACAACGTTTGAAATGTTTCACGAACGTTCTCTAAACGTTTAATGTCGCATAAACGTTCTATGAACGTTCATTGGACATTGAAACATTCGATACGTTTATAAACGTTTAAAGAAGGGTTGTTAGGAAATCACGGCGCGAACATTTTTCGCAACGATATAAATACATAATTTCATCGTCGCGGTCATTCCATCGCCGGCATCCGGCCGCCGCCCGACAACGACTCAAATATCCAAAACGTTATCACAAAATCGAGTAATTGATACCGGACTTAGCATCAGCCAGAACATGAACCTTACAATTCGATACTTTTTGCAGATAATCTTGGCCAAGGGTAATCAGCAAAAGTATAAATGCGGTCCCCGAAGTGCGCTCATCACCTAATTCTTACCGACCGCCGTACCGATCAGTTAGTTCGCCGAATCACCCTTATCGTTTTAGTTACGTTCCGTAACCACTGTAATCCGAAGTGTAATCGAACTTAACTCTATCCATAAGTCATTTTTACATTGTCCTAGTATAACTTTCTGAATATAGAAGTACGAAGTATCAATTCGCGTGTTCCCATAGGGAACAGCAACGTTTAGAAAACCTCTAGACAATGGTGAAACTTTAAAAGTAACGTTCGTGTGGGTTTAGAAAACGTTGCGTATAACGTTTTCAACGTTTAGTAAGACTCTTGGAAACCGCGATATGTCGCTTAACGAAGGTTATTAAAACGTTTAGAGAACATT
>JABFPB010004554.1:0-14722 GCA_022817645.1 Ceratoteleas bidentatus
TTTTAATGTCTCAAAATGAAACACGAATGAGACACCTTATTTTCTAGTGCACCACGGAAAGTTACGTGAAAATTTTTTTACGCGATTTTACATATTTTTTATTTTACAGGTTTCTTACAGGGAGAAATAGGTATACGAAACATTATAAAAAAATGAATTAACATTATTATACATTAAAGTACAGTATTTGAAAAATTGTTTGCATCTGGGAGTCGAAAAGAGACATATTTATTCAAACAACAAATTCGGCTCTTCAATTTTTGAATACAGATTTTCCAAAATCAGAATACAAATTTTTCATATACTGGGGTTATAAATTTTAATATAGTAAATTAGCCGAACAAAAATATTAAACCCGATCGGTTTTTTATTTATTAGTAATTTAATATTTATTTTTATTTTCATTTAACTTTATATTTATTTTATTATATTTTGTTTGTGACATGGAATTTTCGGTTACCCATCTACGTACCGATTGTTACTTAAGATGTATAACGTAATGGATATGGATCCGCGCATGTGCATCCAGCCTTCGTTCAAAAACCTCAGGACGCAATTCACATTCTTGTGACATGCTAATGGAATTTACCGGTATGTGGATGATTCCAAAAATAGATCGAAGTTTTCTAAGCATTTCTCGCAGACATTTTCACGATATGTATCGATACTTTCGTGTTCCTGATATGCAGCCCTGCTTTTCTGCAGAATATTGGAAAATGTGCAATACTTTTTTGCTTCGTGTACTATTGTGAAAAAAGCATGTACAAATCTAATCGGGGCCTGCGATTTCGCTTTTTTTTAGATTTTATTTTTTGGGCAGATTTACAGAAATCTGTTTCACTTAGTTGTCTATATAATTTCTGTATGGAGCTAGAAATAATGAATGAAGCTTATTTATTTGTTAGAAGAACTCCACGAAGGGAATCGTCGCAAATAAAAATGAAATGAAATGAAAGTGCGTCGCAATAAGTTTGTGTAAAATTTCCTATTTTTGCTGAAAATGTCTACAGTATTCATGTAAATTTAAATTATATTACAAGGCTGCAAATATTGTCAAAATTTCCTTCATGGGCACTGTTATTTCAATGTATATCAGTCCTTTACTATCAACCTGAGAGGGAGAAATCCTGACAATGGATTTTTACTGGCAAGCATCGAATTGACATTGGATGAAATGCAGAAGGAGAAATCCTGACAATTGATTTTTACTGACAAGCATCTGCAAGAACTATTCAGTTGATTAGATTAATCTATAATATTTTATACTTTATGGAAATCGCATCATCACTGTCAATTCGATGAATGTCAGTAAAAATCCATTGTCAGTCTGAGCCGAAGACATCACCCCTATTATACATATATTATATATATATACAATTTATGTTCTATTGGGGAATGTTTCCAAACGTTCTATAAACGTTCAGGCAACCTTTCGATAATTTTATAAATTATTAAAAAAAATATCGTGACGTATGTGAAACGTTCACATAACCGCAATAGAAACGTTCACCTAACGTTTTTTGAATTTTCGGTTCCTTTAGGAAATTGGTATAAACCCAAGCAGTGAAGAAATCTGTCAAAACATTAAATAAGTGTTCATTTCAGTTTGCAACGATACGTACATTAGCGCTTTATGAAATTTGGTGTTGGCTGGAAAAATCTGTCCTTTGAACTTTTAAGGAAACTTTTTTGCAAATCCGTTTTTTAAGATTTTAATACATTCATTAAAAATTTACTTCTGGGAGGTAGGTTTTCTTACGACGCGTACAATTTTTAAAATTAAATTTGTTCAGGAGTAAAGGGTATCACTGTTTAGAGGAATGTAATGTAGAAAACAATTCCAAATCTCTTACTTGTATGCAGTTTTAGATGGAAGTCGACTTTAATTTTGCTGTGTTCAATTCATTCGCTTGTACTTGTTTACACGAGTTGATATAACAGAGACCGGTATTTTGTGTTTCACTTTATGTTTAATTTAATGTGGGACAATGAATGGTAATATACTGACTCATTCCCTGACGAAATTCCCTAAATGTTCAATTTGTATTAATTTGTGAATAACATCCACTTTGTCACGTTTCAGTGAAATGTGAAGTGTAATCTCATAATATACATAAATGAATTTTGTAAAAGAGAAAATAATATTTTTTCCACCTACAAATTTATTTCTTATTAAAATTAATAAAATAAACCTGAGATTTTGAGAATAAAGCTTTGGGCACCTTTTTTAAAATTCTGGCCTACACTATCATAAGTTTTCTGTCCGTGTTAAAGGTTCCTACAAATTCTAATCATTAAAAGAAGATAGGAAACTTTTATGATTTTGAAACGGAAATTTACAAGAGAATTCAAAGAAACTCGTACGAATATAACGTTGAAACTCATTGTAAATTTCTAATCCACAGAAATATTGAGTGTATTGTATGGAATTTCTATAAAATTTCTATAGAAATTTCCTATGAATTCCTAAAATAATTTCATGAAAAACCATTTCATTAAATATTTCCTATCGATTCCTAAGATGTTTAGGTGTTCAGTTTTGCAGGTTCTCCTGTCTAACATCCCCAATCAAAACATTCTTCCAAAATCAGATAAAAAACGTATAATTTACAACAGAACAGTGGTACAGAAGCAGCCATCCCATCCCGCAGACTTCACTTTCAGTCGGATCAGCGATCGAGAGCTCCACACGGCGACCTAATAAAGGTCAACTGAGTGTTAATTAGGCATCTCCGTGGCGCGATTCAGCGCGGCTCGGTCTAATTATACTCGCGACGCGAAGCAGCACCTTTTGCAGCATCCTCGCGGAAGATACCGCGCGCATCGCGTTACATAATTGCGGCTGCCGCGGTAATCGCGCGACAAGCCTTTACAAGCGTCAACAGTGACTTTTTTCAAGCAAAACAAATTTATCTTCGCGCTGTCACGTGGGAGGAATGCTTACGTAGATTAATGTCAATTATCCGCGAGTCGCGTCTAAGGCATTATTAATGCCTGCGTTTGAATGTCATGGCTAATATCAGCCCGGCTGATACGCGCGCCGAACGGAGCGCCGGTGTTCCGCGAAAAAAAAACGTAATCGTAATCCGGTCGCAAACAGATTTCGAAGGTCTCCGGCGGCGCGCCAAACAGTTTCGAAATCGCCATAAATCGCGCGACTCAAAAGGTCTCGGCGGATTGAATCATTATCCGCGCATCGCATTAGCGTCGCGCTGACAAATTCGTCCGTTTGTTCGGCCGTCCGACGCGCCGGTGACATGTTAATACCGATCGCTTATGACAATTATCCGGTGCAGAGCGTTTTCCATCGCGAATGTAGGTGATGCAAGAGGTATCGGCACTTACAATAATTGTGCATCGCTCATTATAATTATTAAGCGTCCGTAATTTATCGCGACAAGCGGCTATTCCTCTGGAAAACAGTCTCCACTTAGTAATCTGTTAACCATTACACAACTATATTTATCAGATAGTTGTGTAATACGCTGGACGTCTTCGGAAAACGCCGAACGATGGAAGACAATTAAATAGAAGAGATTACGACCCCGGGCTCGAATGTTTTCTCATTAGCTCGGCCCGAGCGACGTTCTACTTTCATTTCGAGCGCCTCGGCTTGGCATTCAAAACCGATTCTTTTCGTCCCCCCTGCCGCCGCCCGGCGCCTTTTTTCCTGTCCATCCGGCACACGACTTTTTGCTAATGCGCTGAAATTATTTGACTTTGAATTAGGTTTGCGGTTTTATGTTTGGAGCCTTGTAATGAGTCGACTAGCGAAGGCCTCGGGCAACAAAATCACTCGACGTAAGTGGGCTCGCCGTTAAACGCTTCCATTCAATTAGCGCAACCGATTTTTCTTCGCCGATTTTTCTTCTACGACGTCTTATATCAATTGTTATAAATAAATTGTTATAAACAATTTATTTATAACAATTCGACACTCTCTCTGCCTTAAGAACCCGAGGTTTCCGAAAAAGTGCGCCGCCGTTAATGACCTTAATTATCGAGCGCCCACAGGAACAACAGAAAAATCAACAATTTGCGATTTACCCGGCTAAGTGCAAGCGAGCTTTTATCACTCGGGCGCAGGTATCCGATCGGCACCGGGGGACGGGATCGGCTGGACGGAGGGCGAGATGGATCGCGAGGGGGGCGGGGGGAGGGGGAGGGCTGGACGGTCCATTAGGCGGTATCGGGACCATCGCACGGTAGCACCACACTCTCTGCATCTCAATGCCGAGGCGAGAGGGACGAACCCGAGCGATTTGGGTCCGGGGCCCGATCGATCGCACGCACTGGAATTTGCTGAAACCGGCCCTGGACCCCGAACAACACCGGTAGCTCGGGCGGCGTTGTCTTCCGATTTACCGCCACACGACGATTATACGTACACGCATCGCAGTAGTCTGCGAGCTGGCTGTTAGGAAGCTAATGAGTGCGTCGAGCGCTAAGAATTATATTAGAGCGCCATTTTCGAACGGCTCATTTGTCTTTGTACGACCATGGGGGGAGATTTCGACGAAGCTTGTATTAGAGTTTGGCTCCAGGTTTATTTCTGAAGAAGAGTCGTTTTGACAACAACAGTTTTCGTTGAACCAACAGTAACTGTTGAAACAATAGCAAGCGAGAAAAAAGTAACATCAGGATTCGGTCTGGCTTCTGGACAATTGCCAGACTATACCCGTTTGGTTCTACATCAAGTTTGAACGCATGCAATTATTTCTTCCCATGCAAATGAGTTTATAAAAAATAAGTAGCCTTAAAGATAGGTTAGAATTTCTAGATCTACTATAAATTTCACACTTGAAGCCGATTTTAGCAAAGAAAGTATTACTGCATAATAAAAAAGTATATAATAAAACTAGAAAAAAGGTACACTTCCTTTTTACATTAAACGCACTTTAACTGTTTTTTTACAGTATAGATAGCTTAACAGTTTTTAGGAGCATTGTTAGTGCCATCTGTTGGTGGTATCCCAATGAAGACAACCATCGAAGGTGATCCTCACCCAACAATTTGTAAATTGAGATAGATACATCTCCTGTCCATCATTCTGTACATATCAATATATATTCTATAATTATCGTCACCTCATTTACAAAAACCTTATGTGTGGGCTTCCACCGTTAGATGCCTGTCCTCCTTTGGATACCAGCAACAGATGGTATGACAATATAATTGTGATTCTTTTAGAAACGCCTTTTTCGAATCATCGAAAAATGGACTTACTGACACAAAGACGTATTGATTCCCGAAAATCAGGTCATTCTTCGTAAAGCATCAAGGTGCCAACACTTTTCTTTTTCATAATGGCACGAATGGCAATTACGAAGAAAATCTGAAAAACTTTTTGTCTCGGTTTTCAGGTGCAAGGTATCTTGCACCTGAAAACCGAATTTCGTAATGAGTCCATCGTAATGGGCAATGCTCCAAATAGTGAACTTCGTGTGTGAAGTTGGAACGTCGTAACTCGTTTGCACTCTTTTTCAGCGTCGCGACATTCGCGTGGACAAAATTGTTCATCTAAATGCAGGCAGTTTTTTTGCTCGCGCCCGATTAGGGTCTGGAGGCATTTCTCAATGAGAGGTTGCAGTAACCGTTGCCGAGTAACATTAATTACCAATTCCAATAAAGTAGATACATCAATTATCATCGGTGCCTGTCAACTTAATTGCCGGCGCAACTTTTTCGAGAGTCCCGAAGGCGACGAGCCGCGAGCGGACCTCGAAAATAGCCGTCGAGTATCCCCCGAAATATATAAATCATGTACCGGGCTCAAGTAAGAGTAAAACGTCGATGTTCTTGGTAACGCAACGCGGCGCATGCGACCGGTGCCATTATCGCGACGCGGCATGCAATAGCATGTCTCAATCTGAAAAATCCATTAGCCACCGCCAGGGGACTACCCGGTACCGGACGTCGGCGGACGAAACGAATGCCAACGCTTACGGTCCTGCTCGTTAATGGTTGGCTTAAACGGATTATGAGGAATGAAATTAAGAGGAGGCGGGCGTGTTTGGGAAGGACCGAACAGAAATTTCGCGAGGGTTGTTGTTATGGGTTCGTTTATGGCCTGGCTAGGTTTTCAACCGAGGTATCCGTTGCTGATTTAATTCAGCGCTTTTGTCAGGTTTAAGTGCAATGAGTAATTGGTTCATGTGCGAGAAATGACTCGTGAAATTTTTTCTGTTTAACATTGCTTGTAAATAATTTACATGAATAGATCATGGATAGGGGATGACCAAATTTGAATATTTTAGACCATATTTTTAGCGAATATATTTGAATTATATTAGAATTTGAGGTGTTATGATTTTCTGTTTGACAGCTTTTTGGGGCTAATGGTCCAAATGTCAGTACTCTTAATATGTAAAGAAGGAATAAGTAAGGGTTTCAGGTGGTTGAAAGGAAGTTAACGCATTTTTCGAATGTTGTATTTTTAAATTTGGTGGCGCATTTTAAGACGAATCTGCTGATTTTTAAATAAAAAATAAATTTGTTTATGGAATAGTTCAGAGGATTTTCATGATTTCATGACCAGATAAGGGGTGATAAAGGTATAATTTGTTAAAGCATTTTACGAATAGGTGCTGTTAATTTCTGTATCGGCTTCAGCATTATAAATTAGGTACAGCCAGTTCTCTGAAGCTCCAGAATCCGTTCTCGGTTCACTAATTATATTCCGAATTAGCGAAAATACCTATTTCGAAGCAGTAAAAATGCGAAACATTTTTAATAAGTATACGTTTGTGATGATTATACTCTTTGGCTTTAATTTTCCCAGCATTTTATTTTTCTCCAATTATATCAGTCCCGAACGTTAGTTTTGTTAGTTTCGTTAGTTTTGTTAGTTTTGTTAGTTTCATTAGTTTTGTTAGTTTTGTTAGTTTTGTTAGTTTTGAATCGACGATCCCGAAGCGAATTTGCCGCCGTTTTTCCAAGCTCGCAACTTTGTTTAAGCGTCCATAATTGCTGGACAACGCAGACTGATAAATCTTCATCGCCGCAGCGAAAACGATGTTTTTATGTTGCAGCGTTTACATTTCCTATTACGCGCAATTAATCATAGCTCCGCAACTTTGGCTGCGCACACTCGTTCATTAGCGAGGCTTTGCAGGCTTCGCGAATTTCCGCAACGAATGAAGACGAATGGTCCGCGAACCTCCCGACATTCGCCTTGACCGATTCGGTTCGTCGTAATCCTCGAAATTCCGATTTTTCCGAATTGAGCCACGCGCCGGACAGCGTGCGTAGATACGACCCGTCGATCGGCGTCGAGCAATCGAAGGACATCGCGCAGATACGAGTCCGATGAGGTAAGCCGAGCTGCGTCGCGCGGCGACTAGATTTTCCTGTCAATAAATCAAGTCCGCGCGGGGCGACCTCGGCATTTCTGTCATGGCAGCGATCGCCGCTCCCTGCTTCCTTAATCATGCCGATCGCGCCCAGAAAAACACATCGGCCGCGGATCCGCGACTGAAAAAATTAAACACGCCGCGCGGAAAAACACGAAAAAACCACACTCGTCGGCGAATTCCACGCCCGATTCTGCAAATCGACGAAGTCAACGCGAGAGTAGTGGAAATAAAATTAGCTTTTTTCGCAGCTTGCGATACTTTTTCGAGCCGATCGCACGGACATTTGCATTCCTCCGCTAAAAGGGACGACAAAAATGTTGCGCAGTTTTTTTTCATCTCCGTGCCGATTCTAAATTGTATTACAAAACTAAATGTAATTGGACCGGACGGCTTTTGATGGAACGCGCACCCAAAGTGCTCTTACGGAAAATGCGATAAATTCACGCGATTATAGACAGCAAAATAAGCCGGCCGTTTAATTGGAGCATCGGGCGCGCTTCTGGCATTAAGTACGATGTTGCATCGGGTTCAATTAAAATGGAAATCGGAAGCGCCGGCCACTTCCGCCCCCCTTTTGGCCCCCTCCCCGACCCCCGCGTGTCATTCGGATGCCGCTGGTTTATGACACGAGCACCACCCTCTCGTCGCGATTATTTCCGATTTTCCTTGAGCAATCACCGGCGCCGATATTTCGCGGCTTTTTCCTCACTTTTTGTGGCTCCGCGCTGGTTCGTCCAAGTACGCAATTTGTGCATGCAAATCCGCATTGTTTAAAGCATTATTGCCGAAAAATGAGTTGCAGATGGAAACGACGAGACGACTCTGCTGCGGTCCTTCGCGAAACTTTCTTTCTTTGGGTCGGGTCTGCAAGTCGGCTCGGGATTTTAACGAACCGGAAATTAGAAGTCGAACGGTCCGGGTGATACCGTTTGCAGGTAACTTCAGAACATCCTTCGAGAGCAAAGAAAAAGGAAGATTTTATGCTCCTGAAGACAATTAACTCTCAAAATGCCGAAGCAATTATATTTAGGGACGTTAATTTATTTTACTAACAGTAAACGTGTACTTCAAACATAGGTTGACGATTTGGACGCGTTGGGAAAAAGGTGTATTATTTTGTAATATGCTGTTGACTGGGGAAATGGAGGATTAATAGACTTTAAATGGAGAAAAAAATGATATCTGTTACGAGTATCAGTTTAATTTCTGATCAAAACTGTCATTACTTAATAATCGTCCAGTTGTGCATCAATTGTGTTAAATTACATTATACAACTCGCTGCAATAGAATTAAATATAAAAACCTACTTATTTAAGAACCCAAATTTTTCACAGAATATAAATCAGTATTATGATTGTCTATTTAAATGTGACCGTGACATTCGTTTTTCGAATGAACATGTTGTACATTAATCAAATTTTTTTCCGGGAAAGTAATGAATAAAAAAGTTGTCCAACATGGCACATATTGTATAGGCTACACTATTTCTAGGGACTTAAAGTAGGAAACGTGTGGCCAGTTTCCTCTCACCGATTTTTCTCTGTTTTCACTGGCCTCTTTCTAATCTCTACGTTATAAGACTATAAAGAAAGTTTTTAAGTTAATAAAAATCTGTTTTTAATTGCATATATTACACATTTTTCAGTAATTATGCCATCATTCATCAATATGCAGAGAAAAAAATTGTAAAATGTGTTATTTCGCCCCATTTTATCTATTTAATGTAAAACATCCTACAAATCCTGCAAATATCGATTAGATTCCAGAAAAATAAATATCTTGAAATTTAATGAGTACCAAATAATATGTTTTTATGAATACCAAATAATATATCTAGTTAAAAGAGTTCTCACTATGTTAAAATAAAAAAATATGTTCAAAAGAGAGATCCCATAACACTCATAAGTTTCTTTCCATCAATAACCAATCAGTATTGTTAAGTGAGTGCAATATATGATTTATGCCACCATATTCCCTACATCGCTGATTTTATAAAGAAAAATATTACTGTTGAACCATAAGAACCATATTTTATATTTCTATAGTATAGTTTGTAAACATTTTTTTAATTTACTTTGATTTCCTTTAACTAAATCACTTTTAACCTGATAATACGTAAAGGAACACTAACATTTACATTTGTATCACTTAGCAGCTCAAAGCTTGCATTTCAGAAGCGCTGGGATCGTTTTTTAAAGATCCCTCATTAATCTTGCAATATCGTCTTCTACAGCATTCTCTATCATCTAAACTGTATTTACAGTGTATGAAAGAGAAATTATCCCCTTTCTTCCTCACAGAATTGCATCTGACGATTAATTACAGCAAAAAACTTTTTTCTTCTTCCAAATTCCCTTCATCTCCTCCATCCCAACGCCACCCATCCCCCCATTCGACCCAAGAAAATGCCCGAGCGGTAAAAAGTCCGGATGAAAAAAGCGTGTCGCTCGGGCCGGACGTTGGAATTGGCTAAATGGCTGGGCCCGATTCCCGTTTAGCCGAGCACTCGTGCTCGAGTGGCGAGAGATAGCAGCTTAATAAGACATCATGACTCGGCAGTGTGTCAGGCCTTAAGTGATCGGTTAATTGTGCATTAAACCATAGATAATAGAATTACCGGCGCGGACGAGGGGGCGGCGAAAAAACGCACCGAACGGCTCCGTGAAATCGAAAGCGGGCGCAAACGAAAAAACAGATCGACGAATCACCACGCAGATTGATTGGTGACTTTGGATACGCGACATTTCAATGAAATTTTGTAAACTCCAATCGAAAATCTGTAAATTTCGAGAGAGTTATGTAAACTTTTTATTAATTGACGACAGGAACATTTTCAGCGTTTTTTGGTGTGAAAGCAATTTTTAATTTATTTTAATTCACAGATATGACACCCGTGTTTTAAATTTCACGTTTAGTCCAAAATAACAGAAATTTAAACTTTAAACGTGTTTTCCTCAAACCAGCCTTTTTCATTCTTCCGACTCTCCTAACTCAAAAAGTTCTCAATTAATTGCTTTGAAATTTCACATTATTGTTCCTCATTTAAACTTCTAACTTAGACATGGATTGTGAAAATACACAAACAAGTGATTTTTAATACACAAAAAGTAGAAAAAAAGAAAAAAAGTAGAAGAAACACCCCCAAAAATGAACATTTTTAAATTAAAAATTAAACTTCTTTCAAAGTCCGCCACTTTATTAATTTTGCATGAAATAAGTCGATTCTAGTCTAAGTTGTAGATAATCAGTTATATTTTAGCTGACAACTTTTGTTTTTTGTTTCAGATGATCTCAGCGACCTCTGGGAAGGGCGCGCGGAGCGGTTTCCAAAATAAAGAGTTGAACTGCGATGCCATTTTAACATAGTAACCGCCCAATCTTTTTAGCACAAATATTTGTACATCTTCTTAAAAGATGAATAAACATTTGCCTGGAAACCCAAAATCGATAACTCTCTTCATTATCGAAAAAAAACGTGAAAAGTGTAACTTTTTCATTACCGAGAAAAAAATCGTGAAAAGTGGGCCAACAAGGTCAGACTATAACCTTAAGGGAACTGGCAGGAAAAGTTGCGAAAATTCTCAGTTGGCGCACAATATTTCCTATATGTTTGTTTTATAATGTTTAGTGACAGTTAATAGAAAAAAATCATCGGTACAATTTTTAGTCCTCTACGATTAGACTGACAATTTAAAAAAATCGCAATTTAACAAAACTGGTTAAGAATGAGCACTCTGGAACATTCTGAAAATCATGTAATAAAAAATCAATGTTTTAGTACTTTTCCGGCATATTATCAAGGATTCGCCTAAATTCTGTCATCGATAATTGCATTTTTAATTTCCAGTCAAATGAACTTGTACAGAATATAAAATTTTCTGCCCTTGGGTAGGATTTTAGATATTCTCTTCATCGGACATCGTTTTATGGGTTTCTACATTAAGTTTTGATCATTTTTCTGAAATAGGAGTCTACGTATACCATTTTTAGCAAACCGATTTCTGATATCACATTTGTAGTTCACATACAGACGTATCAATCGTTTCCCCGAACGTTCGCCGGCTCATTACCGTCGACGCCCGAATGTTTCGAGCATTTGTTTTTGCGCGCTTTACATGTTTATTGCCGCGCGGACTATCGCCGATCTTACATAAACCGATCGTATCTCTCGCACTGTTGCGAACTGATTAAACGGCCGATTATTTATGCATTTATGCGTATTCTTTAATACGCGCGGCGATTTACACTTTGACTATTATCCGACGCCGAGTTATAATTACTCCTGTGCGAGACGGCTACCGCGTTTCGCTGAAATCGGTCCAATTACGTAACGAGCTAATTTGTCAATATAATATCTCATTACCGAGCGTGTAATTTGTTGTACACGCGTCGAAAGTTTATTCACATCTTTATTGCTCGCGGGCACAATTAAACTGCACTTTACATAAATTTGGATTGGAAATGAAAAGCGCCGACGATTTGCGGGTTTAACGCCGATTATGACGTTTCTTTTTATGCCGAGGAATCAAGTTTATTGGGCACCTGAGTATCCAGGAAATTGATTATCTTTTGTTGAATCGCGACTACGGTCAACCTGGATTTACCGTGTATCTGCACTTATGTGTGTTTATTAATATTCAGCGACTTTTTATCGTATTACAATAATTAAGAGCAGATGAATAATTTCGCGGGACGTTAGTTATTGATCAGGTCGAGCTGCGGTTTAATCGTACTTATTAGTGGGGATAAGTAAACGACTGAAATAGGAGACAATTTGCTCCTAATGTTATGCAATATTCATGAGTGCGTTCAACTTTTTTCGACGAGACACGATGATTTGTTTTAAATTAAGTGCGAGTTGAAATGTAATTATTGAAAGCAGAGGCACAATGTATTTCAGTGTTCGGTTGTGGGGATTATGCAGTTGCAAATATTATGCATAATTGCAGTTAGGAAAAACGCGTTCTCCAGTAATGGCTCGTATCTACGAGATCGAAAGGGAAATACTGCTGAGAAGTGGTAGAATTATTAACTGAAATTTATCCAGCAGTAGCGTTGGGTATAAACTGTTATCTGAACATAATTTATGTAATTTTAATCAGAATTTTTCTCTCAGGCTTGTAGGTCTGATTATTATCAAAATTAATCGGTGCCTTTTAAACTCGCATCTAACATAATATCGATAATCGTACCACACCTATTCGATAATAAGCAACATTTACCTGAATTGCTACTGCTGCCGTTGCACTAGTCAATGTCACCCTAATCTTTGATCTTAAATAAATCATCATGAAGTTTTTCGAATCTGTCATTATTGGTGAAGTAAATTGCTTTCGTTTGGAACTTTAAACTCTTATGGTATGAATTTGTTTACGAAATCAATTGAATCTTACCGAACCATTTTTCATGTCTCTTGTTATAAATTCTTTCTTCGCTAAAGAAAGTTTGTCGGCCATCTTCGCAAGGTGAGTACAACGTAATTACTATTGTTTTTGTTAAAAAGAGTTCAGGATTGGAAACTAAACTGTCTTTAACTAAAGGAAACTTTGTTCACGTTTCGTTAAACATAATACGTTTTTATGCGATTGCTTATGTGGATCCAGAAGTGCGTAATTAATTTAATTAGGTTATGAAATCTTAAGGGGCTTTCAACTTTTTAGGTATGCGTACCAGTTTTTTTTAATGTTCATATTGTTGATATTTTTTCGAAATGACATTGAAAACGAAATTTGAAATGAATTGTGAAAAACGATTTTTGAATTAATTAAGAACTAAAATTGGAAACGAATCATGGTTTTACAGATATTTGCATTTATCTATGTTTGGATTGAGATAAATCAAAACTACATATTATTAATCATTCTAATAACTTCAACGTTTCCGATCTGTTTGGTGAGACCTATAAATAAAATCCTATAATCGACTAAAAACTTTATTGACTATTCTAGAATGTTTTCCTGGAATGTTTTCATGAATAATCCACGTTGTTGAATAATATTATTTTTTTAATTCGAATGTACAATCGGTACTTAATATGACGTCAGTGGAACATTGATTCCTACTTTATCGGTAATCGTAACATACCATAACTTACGGTAACATTAGCTTGTAATTATAGAATAATATTTTGCCAGCAGAACGGATAACGAATGCAAGTTAATTAACAAAAAATAATTTGTCAAATGTTATTCAACCGATTTTATTTCAAACATTTCGAATAATGCTCAATTATTGGTCAATATTTACAGATAATAAATATTAACAAATTTAAGTTAATAAGAGATTGTCGTAAGGATTTTCAACGAATAGATAAAGTGACCATGTTTAATTCGATATTATATATAATGAAATAATGAATTAATAAAGAACTGAAACAAAAGTACAAGAAACTTTAATGCACAATATTTTGAATTAAAAAAAGATAACTTACAAATACTCTTTTAAATAAACATTTAAGTTATAAAAGTGCCAAATAGTACAAAAAAGATACGTAAAAATTACTGTTGAAACAGTGACACTGGAATATTAACGACACCCTGCATGGAAAAAGTAGGCTGGTATAAGTATAGCGCGTAAGCTAAATCATGATGGCGAGCCAGCCTTTTGCCAGCTTAATGCCAGACTATCAGTGCGACAACCGACTAGCAAAAGGATGGCAAAAGGATGGCAAAAGGCTGGCAAGAAAAAATCGGTAATCCTTACTGTTTCTTACAGTTAAAAAAGCTTCTACGGATGAGTTTGGTTATTCCATCTTTAGTTACAGTTGCGTTAAACGATAAGCATTTCTCTCAGTGTACGCGCCATACTTATGCCAGCCTACTTTTTCCACGAGAGACGGAAAAAACTTAATTGTAAAAAACAAACATTTACTGTTTCACTCTAAATATTACTGTATTTTTAAATATAATTTTTTATCGTCGTTAGTATCCCAGCGTCACTGTTTAAACAGCAATTTTTACTGGTCTTTTTCTCTCAGTATATTACTCTTTTTTTACCACATAAAATTATACCAATGTCGTATAATATTTCCACGTTATGTTAGAAACGATTAGAGGCAAAATATAATTTCAAAGAATTGAAATATCAATATGCCTTTCTCCTTCATGTAAACTTTTACCCTAACAATGACTTTGGCAACATTATGGCAATAGTATGGCAACAGTGTGGCAACTGTATGGCAACAGTGTGGCAATGGTAAGGTAACAAGGTATATTATATGTATTGTAATGGTCCAACACCACTGTGCTAGATGAGTACGTGTGGAATCGCTGGAGGAGCACATTTTGGGCGATATCAGCCGCATTTGCTAATCAAGGAGGCACTAATTGGGCTTTTCCCCGAACGGATCACTGCGCTACTAGTGATT
>JABFPB010004555.1:0-14720 GCA_022817645.1 Ceratoteleas bidentatus
AAAATATTTAACTCGGGATCCCCGAAATCTAGTAATATGAGATAAATAATCACGTAACTAATAATTATACTAATCTGCAAACATACATCAGATTATACTAATCCCTATTTCGTTACAACTCAAAAATTTTGATTTGTTAAAAAATAGTTTGATTAATTTTAAGAGTAATTTACTCTTAGAATTATAATAAAACATTTAATATAATAATACAAATTTTTGTCCGGGAAAAATCCGGGAATTGTACAGGTTGTTTTTCTATATCTCTGGGCATCTTGTAGGCTAAACTATTTTATAAGAACATAGTTATTATTATTATTGTCAAATAATGTATTTTTATTTAAAATAGAAAGTTTTGTTAGAAACGAAAAAAGTCAATTGATACTGGGGCACGAATGGTGCAGTGCTGGGAACACAACTGCGCCAGATCTGGTAAACTCATGCCTGTCAAATGTCTTCAACGTATAACCAGTACTGTGCCAGTGTTCAGCCAGAGTCGGAAAACTATGTGCCTTTTTGTAGTTAATAGACATTGGGCCAGTAGCAGCAATGCATTAGATTTACAATAGTGCCAGTCCTGGTCTAATTTTGACTAACAATAGGTGACATTTGTAAACCGTGTTACAGCCGATACTGGCTCCGACCTGGCTGCCGTAGTACGTCTGCCAGCGCTGTGCCAGTCTTGGGCCGGTTGTTAACTACGGCAATTTCTACATGGGTAAATTCATAAAACGATGTTTTCCAACTCACCTTGCAGTAAAAATTATTCTACATAAAAAATTATCTTACATAAAAATGTCCCTAGAACTTTTGTAATTTTTACTCTAGCATTTTAGAAATGTCCCAAAACTTTTCCCCGGATTTTTCCCCAACATTAAATTCCAATTTCCAATTCCCCTGAATTTGCATCGTAGTCCTTCGTCTTCATGTCCCTGGGAAGGAAAAAGAATTCGGAATAATTCGTCAGTCTGTCTTAAGGGTTGCATTCTGACAAATATCCCCGGCGAATAAGTATCGATTGGCGTCTTCGTTCGCAGAGTTCGATATATAATCACGTTTCAGTGAAGAGACGCCTTCGCGACCTTCTTTTAGTTGGTAGGATCACGCAGTCAAGGATACGCAATATCCGCGAAAGAAACGGGTCAGGAAAAGGGGCCGGAACGGAGTTTTCACGGTCGGCAACGATGATATGACGAAACTCGATACATCGGCAAAACCACGTCGAGTCCGACGCCTAATGCGGTTCTTTATTGTGCCCTATCGAATGACATCGAGGATCGCCCTATCCAGGAAATTGATATTACGGAAAGTCAACGCGGGCTGTATTGGCGACACGTGTTTCGACTGGTTTTCGTCAAATTAAGGCAAATAAGGTCAATTTTTTAAAATTGACAGCATTGGTTAAAAACAGTTTTTTTTAATTCCATTAAAATTTGCTAGATGTTTACAGAGTTATGGCATAAGAAAATTTACCATACCAATTGGGAAAAGTTTTTAAAAGTTGCCATTATATTTTTCAAACGAGAAATAGTAAAAAGTATCATTTCAATCCAGAAGGTAACTTGGGCCTAAAAAGTAACCTAAAGTAACCTAAAACAACCTAGAAATTAAGAGACACGATAATGCCTCTGGCCAAGTACAAAAATGTGAACAAATGTGCGTTTTTAGGTTGTTTTTATGAAAAATGAATTGATATGTCATTTTGTCGTATCACTGATACGACATTTTCCACTTTTGACGAAAACGATTGCAATTTTCAACTGACTGATGGGATTTTGGAAACCAGAGAAAATTTGTCGGGGGCAAACGTCCGATCGTTCAAACTGATTTTTATGGCATCTCATTCGCTGGATGCGCTCTTATTACATTCTGACAATTCCGTCTAAAGAGGTAAATGGGCCATGTAGCATCCGACAGATATTAATAACTTTCGTCCCTTTCGAAACGACGAACCGCAGCTGAGGCGGAAGTTCGTTTGGCTATTAAATCGGACAACAAACCCCATAACGGGTTTAAAGTTTCGATCGCTTCTAAAATAATCAGATTATAGAAAAGTTCGGATGTTTCGCCCCGTACCATGATTTCGAATAATTTACGTTGAAGTGATTTTTGTGGCGCAACTTTTCATTGTTTTTCAGCTTCAGATGGTCCTAAAAAAGAGTGCCACTTCGTGAAACTTTATTGGAAAGTGATAATAAATTGTCGTATTATTCGGTTAACATATCTTTTATCTGAAACCATTAGCTGAAAGTTATCATTAAACAAATTTTTTGAGAATCAATTTTCTTCGTCTGCATATTTTGCTTTACTATTTCACAATACGAGTTATTGTTTTGGTGTCTCTGCTGTGTGTGTTTTTATTTATTTTGTTTACTTGTATTTCTTTTGTGGGAACCAGTATGTTTTTGTTTACTATTTTCTCATCTTACGGCATTTGTTTATAATGTTTATTTCAATTTCTTTCGCATTGTCCTTCAAATTATTTGGGCTAATCATATACCGATTTTTTTGTCATCCCCCATCCGATTCAAGCGAAATCGTCGCCCTCTCCATTTAAAGCATCGTGAGCCACTTCATTTAATTAAATTCTTCGGCAAACGTCATTTGGCAAAATTCCTGCGCGGCCAAACAAACTTCATCCCGGGGACGTAATATGTTGATTTATCCTTGAATTATGCCCGGCATAATGTATTGATCAAAGAGACGCCGAGCAATATTCGTTTGCGCAAATTGTCACTCGCGGGGCCCAAATGAACTATTTTGATTACGCAGATATGTAATAAGGTTTGCGCAGGGCACTCGAAATCTCGGATTCCGCCGCCTTATCCGACCCAGGCGCCTGTTTGCCGACGATAAACAAGTGCGGCCGGTAATTATATTTGGCGCCGATTTCTTAAGCATACAAAGCAAGATGTTACTATGGAGCTTGCGTCCATCAAAGGCATCTTACGTGACCCTTTGCCGGGCAACCGTACCGTCGCCTTGTTTTCGCCGGGATATTTCGCGTGATTCGATTAAGATTCCCCTTAAGATTATACTTTACCGATGCTGGAAAGATTACCTGAAAGACAACGAAGAATAATTTCATTGAACATTTTTCTGTTGGAAATTTTTCGTGGACGTTGAAGATAGTGAGGTTATGAAGGTCAAAATCAAGTTATTTGTGGATATTTTTATGGTAATTTCGTGGTCTGGTCTGGATTTGTGGTTTAGGTTAACTTTTGTGGTTTTTTTGCACAAGTAATGTTGTGGGAAATGGCTATTTGTGGAATTATATTATTTAAGTATGGCGAAGATGTAGAGAAACCGTATTGTCATGTTATAAACTGGCGATCCTGCCAGGATTTGTGGAATTACATTATTTAAGTATGGCGAAGATGACGTGAAACCGAATTGTCACTTTACAAACTGGCTAAAAAATTATTTGGATTTATTGGCACTTCTCTAAGAGTTCTTCACAGTTTTGATGTAAAACAAAAGTTTTTCTTTCAAGTCGGTAAGGCAGAACTTATCGATCATTGGGGATAAACAAATTATTTTTTAGAACTGAAAAACCAATTTAGGCCCTCAAGATCTTATAATATATAAAATTATTACAAAATTATAAGATCTCGAGTACCCAAATAAATAAATGGGGCGCTTGTAAACTGTTTTCTTAACCTAATTAATCGGTTTAACTTTTTCCGTTGAATTATTAAAATACAAACTCCATAAGAAGGCGATCCACTTAATCTATCCTCAACCCCGAGTTTCAGCTAGTCAGAAAAAGGGTTTAGAGCGACACGGGCGTCCTCTACGTCGTCTAATAGCGTGCTATCGTATTAATATGATTTGTAGTCCCCAACCGCTTATGCTACCGAGATGTGGGAAACTCTCATAAGTGTGTTTGGCCCGTGCGACGTGTGTACGACGTCCCGAAACATATTGCCTCCGCGAGACTTCGAGGCATCACACGCGAAAGTGTACTGAGCGCGTGAAATTAATCCTGGTTCATTGGCTTGCACGAAATATTTGATACATGGGGAGCAAAATTTCAAAAAATTGGTATTTTCTGTCTTTTTCTAAGCCTTGTGTTAAAAAAGTCAGAAGGGACAATATATAGGATAAAGAGTTGTGACGAATCTTTTGACAGTTTGCATTTTACGAATTTTGAATGGCATTCTTAAAAATTGCATGTTTATCTAATATGTCTTGTTTATCGTCGTATTCTAATTAATTAATAAATTTGAAAAGAACTATAAAATCTTGAGAGCTGCTAGAAGTAGAATTGGCCAAGTGGAGTTGGTCAGTGTATGGTCATACCGGAAGTATAATTGACCAAGTAGAGTTGGTCATTGTATTGTCAGACCGGAAGTAGGATGGACCAAGTGGAGTTGATCAATGTATGGTCAGACCGGATGTTGAATGGAACCAGTAGTGTAGGACTATATATGGTCAGACTGAAAGTAAAATGCAGCAAAGGAGGTACGTTTTTAAATGGTCAGACAGGATGTAGAATGAGTCAAGTGGAGTAGATCTATATATGGTCAGACTGGAAGTAGATTGGGACAAGTAGTATTGGTCTTTATATGATCAGATCGGAAGTAGAATAGAGGAATAAGGATGTAGATTGGGTCAAGTGGATTAGGTGTATATAAGGCCAGACTGGAAGTAGAATGGGACAAGTAGAGCATGACTCTGAGCAATCCGATCCGACATGATCAAATCTTATGTAGAATGAGTCAATGTAGTGGAGCAGGTATGTATGGATTGATGATGATCCAGTTAGATCCCTTCGAATATCAACCTGTAAGAAAAGGGAGCGAAAATATAATAAATATATGAGATATATTATATATGATTTCTTTTTAAAATGCGTGCGAGAATGTAAATATTGTATATAGCATCTTTGTTGATAAATTACTTACCGTTTTCTTTCCTTTTTATTTTGTGTATTAAAAAGAGACATGACCACGAAAAATCTACACAATCTTGTAGCACCGTTCTGCCCCACCGTTCGGGAGCGAGAAAGTCCTCGGCAGGCACGCGCCCGCTCGGGTCCTGAGACGGGTCATTAGTCGCCGAACACGAGCGTTAACGAGGTGTGACTAATTTTTTGCTCAATGACAAGGATGCGCGCCGGATATAAAACCCGAGAAACGCGGGGATTTGTCATTGTCAGCCATTTCGACCTTTTGTTTCGACAGTTGCAATGTCGGGAAAATGTAGAAAAAGGTTTCGAAGTAAGCTTCGTTAAAAAAAGTGAGGTTATCAGATGTTTTATATTTTGGAGTATCTCACATTCCTACCTGGCACTTTGCTAGAATTAGGTAAGGAACTCTATCCGCTTTTAATTTATTCAGAAGTGAATTTAAAAGTCTTCTTGTTGAGACAACTGCCACTTGCTACTAGTTTAGTAATTTGCTGAAGCAACTTTGCTAAATTTATGTTTGGGGTTCTCCGGCAAATCTATTCACTAGATTTTAGCACTGTTAGAAGTTCTAGATTTTTAGAACTTTCAGAAATTCTATCAAACAAAATTCGCTAAAATCTAGTCATCCGAATGAAGCTCTTTCAGCAAATTTTCGAAGGGAGGATTTTAGCATTTTAGCACCTGGAAATCCTCACCCCTTCATCGACTTATTACACGTAAATTCGTTGTACCTTTACCCAGCGTACATCGTAAATGTTTGTCGAGCAGGTGGCGCCAAGTGCGTACGAATCCGCGGACCCACGGCGAAATGAGTGAGTGCGCTTCCCGGCAAGTTCCCAGTTTCGAAATCCCACGCGA
The DNA here is from genome assembly GCA_022817645.1 of Ceratoteleas bidentatus. Lineage (NCBI taxonomy): Eukaryota > Metazoa > Arthropoda > Insecta > Hymenoptera > Scelionidae > Ceratoteleas > Ceratoteleas bidentatus. Next base: position 5,768 of record JABFPB010004555.1, read on the forward strand.
TTATTAGTTGGACAAGTAGTTTGCCGGCGGGCGCACGTTCGCCCGGTTTAAAGCGAGGCTTGATTAGGCTCTACAGCCCGTCTTCGGCGGGTCCTTCGCGCGAACTTAAACCATATTAAATTGCGCTAGGCGCGGCTTACGCGAAGACAATTGCAGCCGAGCGAAATCATCGCGCAATCCGTCGATAAGGACTCTTTGCGAGCCGTTCTTTCAACTAATTGGCTGCTTTCGGATTTCGCGAGATTATTGCAATGTTTGCATCGACGAAGAAAAAAGTGACGACAAATTTCGTTGGTTTTTGTGTAACAAATATAAAATGTTTAGGTGAGACAATATTTTGCCATTGTACCAAGTCATTTTCAGCATGGTGCAAGTTACAAAGACAACTAAAAATTGCATCCTCTGTAGCAAACTATTTCTTTGGTGACTGTTTAGCAAACAAATATTTATTTTATCCTCAACAAAGCAGTTTAGCTTATCTCTAGCAAACAAACTCTTAAATTTTAGCAAACTAATTAGGTCTGCACTGAAGATCTTTGCTATATTTCGATGTCTTTTTCTGTTTCCGACTAATTTAACTACTTGCTTGCTAAAATCAAAATTCACTCACCTTCCACCCAAAACCTTCGATTTACAAAAAATTCTCCCTACCCAACAGGTGACATGCAATTTCGGAGCGTTACATTTTCCGGGATGAAAGGGGGGCTCAGTTTTCGTTGCCAGCCATTGTCAAAACTTACTTGCGCGTTCGGTTTATTCATAAAACTTCTTTCAACGTGTTCAAAGAGGACCGACTGGCGCGAGAGAATGCAAAGAATGCGGAACAGTCAAACCGGCGAAGATACGTCGGTAGATCGATCCGGATATATCGTTTACGACGAATTGATTTAGGGAAGTCGGTGCAACGATGGGGATGTGATGGTACGCGGTGCGAAATGAAACATTGCAGCCGAAGGGTTTGACGCTTTAATATAGCACGATGATGTTTGGGCGGTGAGACCTGGGGTTTCAGCGGGGAAGCCTCGTGGGTTTTGGGGTCGAGGTTTAAGAGGTTTCGGCGTTGAATTAATTGTTTCGTCATTTGCGTTCCGAGAGGTTAAAGTGAAACGGGTTCACGGTAAGGAGCATGCTCAAACCGCGGAACACTTTTACTTCCGTTATTCACTGTTTTCCAATCATATCGGTCGCGTAAAACGGGGGAGAAACATTTGAAAATGTTAATTTATTGTACAGTTTACTTACCGTGAAAAAATATGTAAACAGATGTTTGTTTACATTTTAAAATGATGTAATCAAAGGTTTGTTTACATTAGGAGAATATGTAAATACACGTTTGTTTACATCAGAAGAGAATGTAAACAAACTTTGTTTACTTTTTAAATTACATAAACAAAAATTTGTTTACAGTACGAGAGTATGTAAACACACGATTGTTTACATCAAAAGAGAATGTAAATCATTATGAATTTTTTGTGATGGGTTATTAATTATTTCGATTCAAAAATGGATTCTTCGCCAATTTGATTGGTGATTTCAAAACCCAATGAAATTCGCGAAGATTCCATTATGGAATCGGAATAATTAAAAACCCATCACTGTACGATTAAAATTCATGATGACATCGCGGACAATCAAAGTTCGCAGTCATATCAGTAATTATTACAACATTGAAACCCGTGAGGCGAGTAATGAAGAATACCTGGCGGGCTCGTGAAATAATGATCCCCGGCGCGAAACGATAAGAATAGTTAACGAGAATCGTCCCGGTAATGGCGGCTTTATCCGCGCAACTTGGCGCGATAAATTTCAAATGCAAACAATTTTGATTGCGATTTGTTATTACGTGACGTGCGGATTACTGCAACTTTTTTCCGAAGCGAAAAGCTAATTTCCAAGGGACCACGGAAGGGGGGGGGCGACGATGAAAAATGTATTCCCGCGGATTCGGGCACGAGCGTGGCGCCATTTGTTTCATTTGCATCCCGATCTTTTCCGGCCGCGCCAACAATAACTTAAATCGTCTTAGCGTGGCGCGTCTTAGCTCTGACACGTGAGTAACAATTTCGTTTCGTCGCGCAGGATTTCCGTCGTCGGCTCGTCAAGACCGAACTTTTTCTCGGGCTCAAGCCCCCCCCCCCTCATTTCTACCACACCTACGTCATTCCGCTTTTTCTGCGACTTTTTACGCCTAGCAAACATGCCCCGAGTACACGTTAGCAACTTTAATCACTTCCAAATATTCCGGTGGACGAGCCGGGTTCAAGCTCTTTCACAATTTTTCTTGTCAAATACTGCAGAGTCACGAATTATGGTCACGAACGATTTTAATTTGGAGTGGCTTTAATTTGTAGGCGAGAACTAGTGGGGATATGAGATACCGGAAGTGGGAACAGTGTTTGCGATTAGTTTCGTTGTGTTTTGTTTTAATTTGTCCTTGATTTTTTCTAGCTTTGTTTTGCTTTTGCATGTTTGTTTTCTTTGCTATGATTTGTTTTCCTTTTTATTTTGATTTGTCCTTGTTTGTTTTGTTTACTTTTATATATTTTGCTTTTTCGTTTTATTTTTGTAGTGTTGAAACACTGCAAAAATAAAATGGAATTTGTACAATCTGGCAATTCCACTGACTAAAATGTTGGTCTTGTCGAAACAGTGGCACGCTTTCCAGTCGTCCATGAATTTTTACGACCTTCATCTTACAACTGCAGTTTGTACCTAAAACAATAACCTAGCGGCGGATTTGAAATATTCAGGTGCATAAGTCAAACTGGAGCTCCCGCGGAAGATTCATTACCGCGGCTCTTGTTGGAATCGAAGCCATTGAGGAAATTGTTATGCGAGTGAAATAATGACGTGAAAATCGCCGAGGAGGAAAAAAACGCATTGAATTGCGCCAAGGACGCGTCAACGCCGAACTGGCGTTGAGTCGGATGAGCTGATTAATCGGACATAATCAAAGCGAATAATTGGCTGCGCGGCCAACAAAGGACAGCATTCAGAAAGAAGATGCTCGATTGAATAATTATCGCACGATTGATTATTCTTGTGCGTTCACTAAGTCCTACGTCAATGACCATGATACCCCGGCGATGGGGAGTCTAATACAGCGGCTTAACGCTTAAGTCTGTTATCTCCGTCAGACGGATACACTAAATGGAGTCGATTATTGCTCGCTGGCATGAATTATTATATGGATACTTTTGCTCTGAGGACCAAATGCAGTGAGCTGGTAAAGAGGTGGGATTTGAATTTTGGTAGAACAGCAATCTCTGCTAGTATCGTTCGCTTGGATTCAAAATCCAGATGGAGAAGTTCCAATTCGAAGTTCCCAGAGATTTGCTTGGTGGGAATACTGAGATTTACAGTAATACTTAACAGTATTTTGTTGTCTTAATTTATTTATCTCTACCTTGGTATGATGTCGGTGGAATCTATCTGCATTGACGATCCTCTTCCTGGATTCCAATCCAGAGCCAGCATGGAAGAATAGTGGAATTCGAATAGTTGGAATCTGAATTGGGGTAGACCGATGGCGATCAATGATAGATCAATGCATGTAGCAACAAAAATACAAGACTTGCGTGAATTTCAACCTTCCTATTCTGTTCTACCCACTTCCATATTCTGACAAGATGTTTGATAATTTTTTGGAACAATTGTCAGTTCAAATCCTTCTGGTTCGAAGAAGGAACACCAGAATTTCATCACATTGTAACAGTATTTCAGAAACATAGCCTGGTTTCATCCTACTTTAACACCACCTTTCCAGAAACTAAGCCTCCACTACCCCTCCGACGATTCCTGAAATTTCAAAGTCAAAGCGCGCCTCGAGCGAACCTAATTGCAGATCCGGCTGGCTCGTGTAACGAATGTTTAATTACGGCGAAAATAATCGCGATTCAGCGTCGGACGGGACGATTGTGCCGCACAATTTGCGCGACACGCGAAATTACCGAAACATCGGAAACGAAGTCTCGGCGCTCGTGTATACATTATTGCCGTAGGTTAAATGAACGATGGACCCGAGATCGCGTAATTCGCCAAATGTTTAATTCAGCGATCGAGCGCCGACGTCGTTTTCTTGCGCGGTGTTTATCGTGTTCATTGATGCCCCGAGTCAAAGAACGCACTCAAAGCCCGCGCACGGGCCTACGTTAATACTTAAATCACATTTGTAGCCTGCGTTCTTGTTTGACTCGGGATTCAGCTGGACGAGCACCCCCAGCCGGGAATTCGCGCAACAATACGCCCCGACGACTTTCTGGCATTATGCTGCGAAGCTTTTGTTATGACAGCGTAACGTCGCGCACGAGACAAATCTCGACGAAGTCGCAGTGAGCTCGAGGGAGAGAAAAATGGTTCGATGGAAGTTGCACTGGGACTACATTTAGTTGTGCATCTTTGACGTATGTCGCGTTAAACGACAGAACGCGCTATTAAGGCGAGGTTCTACTGTGTGTACATTTATTGCGTCGTCGTCAAATAAAAATCGACTTCAGTCGAAAGCTGCAGTAGAACTTAATTTGAAAAGCTTCATTGAAACTTCAATAGAATTTGTGTAACTAAAACTTGAAAATATATGTCGATATAGTTCCAGAACATACCTTAGTCCAATTTCATCACTACAAAAAATTGCTTAGGATAGACTTATCTAAACCAGCTGCCACAAATTTAACCATTTTACACAATTATCGAGAACAATCCTTTTGTTGTAACACTTTTACCTAGCTTATAAGAGTTTTTTTCTGCGCGTACTTCGCGTTATTAAAGGGCACCGTTTTTATCGTAACTTGTAACTTAAGCTGCAGAATCGAGCTCGAATGATCACGTTGCAAAGGGTCAACTTAGTTGGCGCGGTCAGAGTGCTCACGCGACAAAGGCTAATTGCAAAGTGCGCGTAGGCTGCGACGCCAACTACAACAAGCCTATATTACACCGGAACACACATTGTCGCGACCACCGAACGAACGCGCCATCTTCCGACAGGCCAATCTGCCTTTCCAAGTTACAAGCTGGCTCTATTAATGTGTACATTAGAGTTGCTCAACTTTCCAGCCAAGTGCCCTAAAATCTTCCATTCAAAATTCCGTCGAAATTCCGATGGACAAAAATCCAAATTTGCTAAATCAACAGAAGTAATCTAGAAACCAATTTTATAATTTATTTATCTTTTCTTCGAATATAAACAATGTTTCTCTTTGGTACCTTTGGATGTAAACATTGTTGGAAGTAATCTCTGTTTACCTTTTCTTTGTAAACAAACCTTTATTGACCTACTTTCGGTATGCAAACAAACCAAGTGACCTTTATTGACCTACTTTCTGTATAAAAATAAACCAATTGACCTTTATTGACCTACGTTCTTTATAGAAACAAACCCATTGTTTCCGTTTCTCCCTCCAAAACAAAATGTGTACCTATGCTCCATTGGGGCACCTTGGATTCAATTCGAGCTCTGATTCGCCCAGAAAACAATGAAAGCGAGATCCGCGTTTATCGGCTCGTTTGTCGGATTAATGCGCGAGTTACGTCGCGGGTTAATCGAAAATGCAAATAGATTTGTCTCGCCGTGGAACAGCCGCGAGATTAAAGTATACGTCTGAAAGTCGTTTCCTGGCGTGGCGTCGTTTTACGACGTTGTAATTCCGGGATGATTCAAGTGCGGTGAAACAACTGCGACGAAGTGCATATACGAGCGCGACGAAGATCAGCCAGAAAGAATTGCGTCTCGCGGGATGCCACTTTGCATAAACTCGGGGAATGTCTCGAATCGTCACATCTGAGTCGTGGCGGCCCTTTTTCGGCTGCGCCCAAAACGCCGTCGCCAAAAACCACTCTCCAGTCAAATTCCGCGAAAGCGTTTCAGCGGTCGCTCACTTACGTGAGACAGAACATCCCACGACCACATAACCGTACTTCACTCCGGAGCGACATTTTCAATGACGACCATCGCGAAGACAAGTGCCTCGTAGCCGTAAATTCCGGGGCAGTGCCACTTCCGTTTTATTCGCGGGGAATTTTCAGTAGTACGGTAAAACCGACTGGATGGTCCTCCTAAAGTTTTGATTCCGATGCTGCTCGCTAGATGTCGGGCCTGGTCGTAAGAGCGATTCGTGGGATAGTTAGCTGGTCCGAACTGGCACGCGAGGTTAAACGGCGTCGGAAAAAGCTGATGCCTTACATGGTCGGACACGCAAACGAGGTTGTGGGGTGGTGGAGAAGGAAGAGTTTTTGTGGCGAGCGTGACAACGCTTTGTTTCTATCGCGGAGGATGGATTGAGGATGAACGCTTTCGCAGGTTTTACGTTGTGACGTAAAACAACGCGGAAAGGGCCGAAGGCGCACTCACTCGCGTCGGTGCGTCGTCAGAGGGCGCTAACTGAAATGTAGGTACGAGCGAAATTGCATTGTCACATCGCGCAGTAGAGTTTAATGGTGAAGCGAGGTGCATGGGAAGGGAAAAACGTGGGAGATGGAGGAAGATGTCGCGAGAATTGGCTGGAGAAGTGCTTTAGAAGTGGGTGCAAGAAGAGTGGCTACGGTTTTCTGAAACAGTAGAACCTCTCGTCCCATTTGGATCGGTCTGCTTTAAATTCTAGTTGGTTCCTTATTCCAAACTTCGTTATTTCTTATTTAAGTTAGATCCTGATGTGATTAAGGTGTAATAAAGTTTCTCTTCAGTCAGGTGGCAGGTACATTAAGCTTCTTTCTAGGGAATACTGATTGGTCTGGTCTTCCTTCATCTAGACCCATGTACACCCAGCTTCAAAGGTACTAGGTCTGGATTTTCAACGGAAAATTATGAAATCTGTTTTCATTCCAACTTGTTTGCTGTACTAAATAAACTTTCTATAGTTCTTTCCTCAAAAAGATTGTCACTTCCTTCACTCAGAGTCCTTATGCCCCTATCCCAATAGTTTCAAAACCTGATCCCTTCGATGACAAAGCCGACCCGAATCAAGTTTATGTTCAACTAACTTACAGCGAAGCTAGCTGCTAAAAATAATGTCTGGAATAAAATAGTAGATCATGTTGTTCCGCAGTACCCCCTGCCAAGACAAGCCGCGACTTCCGGCGGAAACGCGATAATTGCGAGAAATGCGACGCGCGTTGTTCACCGCGGCAATCTATGTTCCTCGCAGGCGAACAGCCGGCGTTATCTGATATCGGATTATTATGGCAAATTGTTCGGATTTCGACCTCGCCGGTGGGATCGTGCACGCCGAAAACCCGAGGGAAGCTGGAGACGCCGCTGCCGACCCATTTTTCGTCGACGGGCGACGATACCTGTTTCAGGTGTGCAGGTTTGTGTAAGCGCCTGGCGAATTCTGACTCGGCGAAATTCCGCGGCTGTTTGCGAATTGTTGTTTAGATTACTACGAAAATGTTCAATTAATTTTGATTGGCCACGTAACTCGCTCCGTGGCAAACACGGTACTTCCAAGCCAGGGTGTGGGTAGAAGTTGTTCGATCCGACGATTCCGTGTGGCTGTCACTTTTTCATACTCCCCCTCCTTGTTTATCTTAACTAAATCATTCGGTCACTTTAATCGAACTGAAAAACTCTATGGTTTCATCTTGGTGAATGTTTTTGTTTCCTGGTTTTGTGGATAAACATGTAATGTAAACAAATCTTTGTTTACCTTCTAGTCTCTATGTAAACAAATCTTTGTTTACTTTCGGTTCTGTATGTATATAAGACTTTGTTTACCTTCTGTTCTCTATGTAAACAAATCTTTGTTTATTTTCGGTTCTGTATGTAAATAAGACTTTGTTTACCTTCTGTTTACGTTCTCTTCTCTGTGTACACAAATCTTTGTTTACATTCTGTTCTTTATGTAAACAAATGATTGTTTACTTTCTGTTCCGTATGTAAATAAGTCTTTGTTTACATTTTGTTTAAATGTAAACAAATGTTTATTCGCCTATTATTTGTATACAAACAAAATCTTATTTTCACTTCGCGAAATGAATTCGTTTCGTCTTCAAAAATGTGAAACTATTTCTTCTGTTGAAGACAAATAGTTAATTGGTAACTCCTCACTGTAAAAGAACTTTGGAAAATCGCAGCATTAGCGCGTATATCTATTTCAATTAGTTTCGCCGCGTCACTGTCGAGCTGCTAAAAAGTTTGCAAAGTCAACGACGAATCGTGGCGCGCGTCTTGTAACTCCCCTCCCTCTCTCAGCTTATCTGAATAAATATCCGTCTAAACGGCGCGGTGTCTTTAATTTGGAGGGAAAAGTGCCACTATCGCATGCAGCGTGACTCGCGACTTGCGAGTTTTCCGTGGAAATCGTCTGCCGGGGATGCGAAGTTTGCAGAGTCCGCTGATTCTGGGACGGAGCGGGGGGTGCGAGGGACGGATAACTTATTTCCGAAAGTTTTCGATGGGTTGTTTCTGCGATGATTGATTTTGCCGCATCGACGGCGTGACGCGGGCGAAGAGTCAACTGAGATTCCGATGGTTACTCGGGGAAACTCGTTGACCCGAGGTACTTATATTATGTGCGGGAATTTATGAGCAGGACGCGCATTCGGGAAGCAATTTGACTGTTTGTCGGTCGCATTGGTGGATTTGGTCGATTTAATTGCGGGATGGGGGAGGGTGTATTTCGGAATGGGTGGAATTGGATTGGAGACAGGTCGAATTGCATTCCGGAACGGTTTTTGACTTGGTTAGAAAAGTGTGGAGAGAGGAGGGACAAACTAATGTTTGAGTCTTTCACTAAAAACCAATAATTAAGACAAGGATAATGTTATTAGTTTTTGATCCCTCGCGGATGAGTCCCGAGAGAATTCTCGGGACATTCTCGAGACATTCTCGGGCCGTTCTCGGGGCACGTACTTTTTGTAGAATTAGATCAAGAAAGCCATAACATTGCTCAGAAACAAAAGAAATGATATTCAAACACGTTTGTATGCAAATAAAGTAAGTACTTTGTCGTAAAAAACA